>JAHUYU010001872.1:0-19340 GCA_030439765.1 Tripidium arundinaceum | reverse complement strand
AATCAAAGGTGGTAGGAGAGGAGGAAAGTGCTGAGTGCGCCCGAGCTAGCTAGCATCGGTGCCTGTGCTATTGTGTTGTTCTGCCCTGCCGTGCATGCATGCGCAATCGACGAGGAGGGTTAGGTTGGTCACGCGGCCACACACCTCGAGCTCAGTGTTGTTCTGCCCTGCCGTGCATTCATGCAATCGACGAGGAGGAGGGTTAGGTTGGTCACGCCGCCACACACACCTCGTGACCTCGAGCTCAACGGTCGCATGCAACCACCACCAGGCCCCTCTCTCCGCCACGACTTCTGAGTCGACTTGGCTCTTATGGCGGCCCCTCTGCACCTCCTCCGATCCCCTCGCCTCCTCGTCATCATCGTCCTCTCTTCACTGTCTCGCAAGCAATTTGTTGCCATGGACTCGCGCGCGCACAAATAAATAAATAAACAATAAACTTATAGCATAGAGCTGATATTTCGGTAGTGCAGTCACTTATATGGGGTACCCAATAATTTATTCGGTGCACTTGGACAACGAGATAATAATCTCAATGAAGGCGTTAGGATACTTAGCAACATCCTTGCACTATCAGAATTCCGAATTATCTTGAGTGCCAAAAGTCGCCAAGGAAAATGCCTAAACCGAAACCATCAAGCAAATTCCGTCAAGAATAGATGATAAGGAAAATTGTTTTCTTTGACGGTTTTGGCATTCAAGGATGATGTTATTGGAGGCGAGGGGATCGGAGGAGGTGCAGAGGGGCCGCCATAAGAGCCAAGTCGACTCAGAAGTCGTGGCGGAGAGAGGGGCCTGGTGGTGGTTGCATGCGACCGTTGAGCTCGAGGTCACGAGGTGTGTGTGGCGGCGTGACCAACCTAACCCTCCTCCTCGTCGATTGCATGAATGCACGGCAGGGCAGAACAACACTGAGCTCGAGGTGTGTGGCCGCGTGACCAACCTAACCCTCCTCGTCGATTGCGCATGCATGCACGGCAGGGCAGAACAACACAATAGCACAGGCACCGATGCTAGCTAGCTCGGGCGCACTCAGCACTTTCCTCCTCTCCTACCACCTTTGATCCAACTGCGAAGTATAAAAACCGTTTACAGCTCTGCCCTTTGATCTGCAGTGCTCCCCGCCCTACTCCAGTGTAACCAGCCACCAATCATGGATCGCGCCTTCGCTGTGATCGCTGTCGCGACGGTGTTCCACCCCCTCGCCGCCTCCGCCTAGATGCCAATGGGATGGCAGGTTGCGGCATCGGCGACGGCGACGGCGAAACTGGCGCTGCCGCCGGCCGGGCATCATCAGCGGCCCGCGGCGGCTAATGACGAAGACGCGGGCACGCGGCCGCCAAGGCCGGGAAGCGGCTGCCGTTCGTGGCCGCGCACCACCTGCCTGCGGCGTCCTGGGCGCACTGGCAGCTGCCGTGGATCGGGTCGTCGAGAGCCGGGGCTGTCGAGTTGGGACTGGAAGGCAACGGGAAGGAGCTCGTGCACGGGAAAGAGCTCGTGCGGGATCGCCAGCAGTCGTCGTGCATCGGCGACGGAACGACTACCAGCGAGGAGGAGTTCACCATGAAGGCGTCGTCGCTGCTCAACCGCAAGGGTCAAGTGAGGATGTCCACGGGCTGCCTGCAGGTGCAGGTGCCGGGAACGACCTGCCATGGCGGCATGACCAACCTAAGTCTATAAGAGAGCTGATCGTCAATGGGTGGCTCGAAGCCCTGGGTGAGAGCCAAATATTTGACCACATGGTCTTGCGCTCTCCTAGTGGCCATTCCAAAACTTTGATAGACGGGCGTTGAAAAGTCGAAACAGGACGCCTTAGACATAGTCGACGTCCTGCTTCTGCCGTGCCAGTAAGGAACCAATCCTCCACAATATGTAATGGCCATTTCTATATACTTTATCTTCCTTATCTTATTTTTTTCACACATGTAATAACTATAATAAATGGGCCGCCGAAATATAGTATTTTGTATTTTATATCTACTATTTTCAACCTAGAGTTCTTCTTATTTGCAGCATCTGCGATGGGACTGTATGGAATGCTGCATCCTTTTGTGAACTTTGGTTCCCATTATCAGAAATAAAAACTTTGGTTCCATCATATTATTATGGCATCCCTCTGTTTTATACATAGTGATCATCAGATATTGAGCACAGTTCTCAGATTATAGATATATACAGTGATCATCAATGGCACGAGCAGGTTCAGATCCCGAGGTACGTAGGACACGAGAGTAACAAGCAAACAACTGCTTGCTGCCTCTTTTGGGTTAACAGCAGGTTGTGAGAAAACGGAAGATCACATATCTACTAAAGAGATTTTCATTTTTTTGGAGCATGAATGAAATAAACTCATCGTAACATGCAGTGCAGGCCGCACGCACTGCTGCTGACCTGCAGACAAACCGCCACCACCTAACTGACGCCCCTACGTGCATTGCTACATCTTCCGGGCATCTTGTCGAATGGCTTCCCTGCAAAGACATGGCGCCGACGAAGACAGTCGAAGACTCGGAGGAGACGCCCGATCAGATGACCACTATGCCATGATCAGAAGACCACTATGCCATGAGAAAAGGGCAATGCCTTGGACAACTCAGCTATGCCCCTAACGGCCTAACCTCTGCCATTCCTGTTTTCTATGCCGCCCTCCACACCACGCGATATATCCTGCATGCTCTGCCTTCACACTGCACCTCCATGTCTTCGAATTCCAGCATAAAGCGTGCTGCAGCTGCGCCTTTGCAGAGTGGACAATCCTATAACAAGAACTATTGGAGCTGGCCCCAAAGAAAAGGTCACAATGGATATTATAACAAAAAGTTTTTTTTTTCAATTCACATTTACAAACGGATGAATGGACGGTAGACTTATCAGCTCATACAAAACTGAAACATATTGCACGGTTTAAATCAAACCCCAATGCTACATTGTCTGCAACCTGATGGACATATAGGGAATCAAACACATTGCACGGTTTAAGAAGAAAAGGCATTTAGGGATTTTTACACTAATGGCAATTATAAAATTTTAGAAGAAATTCTATGTGAATTTGAATGTTGTGTGTCCTATACATTTGAAGTATATGGTCTATTTTTGTATGTATCAGTACTTAGATCAATTTTTTTAGGCTAAACAATAAATAAGCTAGACAATGAAATAGTTTTTTAAACTATGATATGTGCAAATCAGGGGGAGAACATCCCTGAGTTTGTAGGAATGCTGAACATTCTTAAGTGCACTTTATGTATTCTAGCTCACTGCATGTAATGTATAATAACCCCCGTATTTAAATATGTGCGTTAATATTTTTCATAAAATTTCACCATAGCATATATGAATGGGCCTCCGCTTGTAGCTAGAGATACATGAATTTGAATTATTTTAAGCCCATGATAGGGGATATCTTTTGAAGTATGCTATTAAAAATCTAATATTAGCATTAGGGGGAGGGAAGGCCTATTTTGAATGCCAAATATTATTTTCACAGAAGAAAAATGATCTTAAGAGAAAATAATTCTTGAAGCTTGAAGCAGGAATAGTATCACGCACTAAGTCAAACAATAGTTTGACTAATACTGTTGTGAAGCATGAAGTAGAACATATGCCAGATATTTTTGAAAATGTGAGGAGTAACTTAAAATTATAAACCAGAAGTTGTGTTTACTAGTAGTAAACTAAATATTGTATACTATCAAGCTAAAATCTATAGGGACGCCTGTAGGTTCTAGTTTAATATATACTTGTTAAATGAAATAAGAACAAACTCCTCCATTCTCATGGAGAGAACACCTCATGAGAAGAGGATCATCATGAAGATAAAATCCAACACACTAAGCGCGTGCATCATTAGTGTTGGCATGCAGAACAACAAATCATCTCTTGTTTGGGAAATAACAAAGAGACAGAATAATCTCACATTGTGAGAATATTGGGAGAAAATAATAGTTGTCGACAACGCTACCTCTATAATTGTAAATATTTCTCTTATGAGAAACGGATCTAGAAAACAAAGTCCATGGAAAAGTCGTTTGGAGCGATTATATCGGGTCAATGAAGAAAATAATTGAGGTTGAATCTTCTACTGAGAAGAATTCAATGTACTGCTATATCTCTGGCAAATGAAATGAATGAATATGGAATATGCAGTTAATAAATGAATTATGAAGATCCATATAGTTCCTAAAGAATATAGATCGCAACATATGGAAATTAAATCTCATACCAAATATTAAGAAATCTAAGGTAGAATATATTCCTGTATGAATATTTAAGTCTCAAGAAGAGCATGTCCTAGAAGGAAAAGAGTCATCGAACAACTTTGTGATGAATAACACTATCTCATTATGTATATCACATAATATTCTCTCATGTTGTAGAGAATATATCTCATAGAAGAGAAATGTTATTCACCAAAACTAAGAACATCCTTGAAGGAGTTAATCCATGAAGAATTTACCAGTCGATTTTTGAATAAACACCATTAATCCCTAAAGTGAATATACACCCGAGAGAGAAAACGAGGAATCTTAAACACCATGAAGGTGTCATAGAAATACTTAGAAAGTGTGTATTGAAAAGCTAGCAATAAAGTGATGGTATCCTCTAAATACCATATAAGGTATAAGAATAGTGGTGATTTTGGCAATTGAATTATCCCCTAAATGCCAAATGCTAGACTGGATTTACTCTTTAGTGGTACAATCAAAATCTCAAAGATTTATAGAACATATAATTTGAAAATCCATTAAGGAAGAATTATAAGTATTCAAACTCTAGTATAAATTTGATACACTATCTAGAAGATATTGAAATTGTAACTTATTTACCCCCATAATTGTAGCGATCCACGATTTCCACGAAAGGGAAATCCACAGATACGGATCATAATGTGATAGTCCCAGAAGATCACTCCATCACATTATCAGACAACAGCTGATATCACAGTTCATACATCGAATACCCGTCATACTGAATGTTATTTGGCAGGCGTTGAGTACGACAACCAGCCTGATGGAGAGGAGGATTAAAGGTGTTCGTTCTACGCTCGAGTTTGCTGATGAAGGAGATGCTTCCGTGCACTAGATGTTCCGCCTACTCTGATGCTGTTATGGATGCTGTGTGAACTCTGATGATCCCGCCAAGTGGCGATGTAATAAATAATTAAACCTTTCTACTGTACTTCTAAGACGGGTATTCGATGTATGAACTGTGATATCAGCTGTTGTCTGATAATGTGATGGAGTGATCTTCTGGGACTATCACATTATGATCCGTATCTGTGGATTTCCCTTTCGTGGAAATCGTGGATCGCTACAATTATGGGGGTAAATAAGTTACAATTTCAATATCTTCTAGATAGTGTATCAAATTTATACTAGAGTTTGAATACTTATAATTCTTCCTTAATGGATTTTCAAATTATATGTTCTATAAATCTTTGAGATTTTGATTGTACCACTAAAGAGTAAATCCAGTCTAGCATTTGGCATTTAGGGGATAATTCAATTGCCAAAATCACCACTATTCTTATACCTTATATGGTATTTAGAGGATACCATCACTTTATTGCTAGCTTTTCAATACACACTTTCTAAGTATTTCTATGACACCTTCATGGTGTTTAAGATTCCTCGTTTTCTCTCTCGGGTGTATATTCACTTTAGGGATTAATGGTGTTTATTCAAAAATCGACTGGTAAATTCTTCATGGATTAACTCCTTCAAGGATGTTCTTAGTTTTGGTGAATAACATTTCTCTTCTATGAGATATATTCTCTACAACATGAGAGAATATTATGTGATATACATAATGAGATAGTGTTATTCATCACAAAGTTGTTCGATGACTCTTTTCCTTCTAGGACATGCTCTTCTTGAGACTTAAATATTCATACAGGAATATATTCTACCTTAGATTTCTTAATATTTGGTATGAGATTTAATTTCCATATGTTGCGATCTATATTCTTTAGGAACTATATGGATCTTCATAATTCATTTATTAACTGCATATTCCATATTCATTCATTTCATTTGCCAGAGATATAGCAGTACATTGAATTCTTCTCAGTAGAAGATTCAACCTCAATTATTTTCTTCATTGACCCGATATAATCGCTCCAAACGACTTTTCCATGGACTTTGTTTTCTAGATCCGTTTCTCATAAGAGAAATATTTACAATTATAGAGGTAGCGTTGTCGACAACTATTATTTTCTCCCAATATTCTCACAATGTGAGATTATTCTGTCTCTTTGTTATTTCCCAAACAAGAGATGATTTGTTGTTCTGCATGCCAACACTAATGATGCACGCGCTTAGTGTGTTGGATTTTATCTTCATGATGATCCTCTTCTCATGAGGTGTTCTCTCCATGAGAATGGAGGAGTTTGTTCTTATTTCATTTAACAAGTATATATTAAACTAGAACCTACAGGCGTCCCTATAGATTTTAGCTTGATAGTATACAATATTTAGTTTACTACTAGTAAACACAACTTCTGGTTTATAATTTTAAGTTACTCCTCACATTTTCAAAAATATCTGGCATATGTTCTACTTCATGCTTCACAACAGTATTAGTCAAACTATTGTTTGACTTAGTGCGTGATACTATTCCTGCTTCAAGCTTCAAGAATTATTTTCTCTTAAGATCATTTTTCTTCTGTGAAAATAATATTTGGCATTCAAAATAGGCCTTCCCTCCCCCTAATGCTAATATTAGATTTTTAATAGCATACTTCAAAAGATATCCCCTATCATGGGCTTAAAATAATTCAAATTCATGTATCTCTAGCTACAAGCGGAGGCCCATTCATATATGCTATGGTGAAATTTTATGAAAAATATTAACGCACATATTTAAATACGGGGGTTATTATACATTACATGCAGTGAGCTAGAATACATAAAGTGCACTTAAGAATGTTCAGCATTCCTACAAACTCAGGGATGTTCTCCCCCTGATTTGCACATATCATAGTTTAAAAAACTATTTCATTGTCTAGCTTATTTATTGTTTAGCCTAAAAAATTGATCTAAGTACTGATACATACAAAAATAGACCATATACTTCAAATGTATAGGACACACAACATTCAAATTCACATAGAATTTCTTCTAAAATTTTATAATTGCCATTAGTGTAAAAATCCCTAAATGCCTTTTCTTCTTAAACCGTGCAATGTGTTTGATTCCCTATATGTCCATCAGGTTGCAGACAATGTAGCATTGGGGTTTGATTTAAACCGTGCAATATGTTTCAGTTTTGTATGAGCTGATAAGTCTACCGTCCATTCATCCGTTTGTAAATGTGAATTGAAAAAAAAACTTTTTGTTATAATATCCATTGTGACCTTTTCTTTGGGGCCAGCTCCAATAGTTCTTGTTATAGGATTGTCCACTCTGCAAAGGCGCAGCTGCAGCACGCTTTATGCTGGAATTCGAAGACATGGAGGTGCAGTGTGAAGGCAGAGCATGCAGGATATATCGCGTGGTGTGGAGGGCGGCATAGAAAACAGGAATGGCAGAGGTTAGGCCGTTAGGGGCATAGCTGAGTTGTCCAAGGCATTGCCCTTTTCTCATGGCATAGTGGTCTTCTGATCATGGCATAGTGGTCATCTGATCGGGCGTCTCCTCCGAGTCTTCGACTGTCTTCGTCGGCGCCATGTCTTTGCAGGGAAGCCATTCGACAAGATGCCCGGAAGATGTAGCAATGCACGTAGGGGCGTCAGTTAGGTGGTGGCGGTTTGTCTGCAGGTCAGCAGCAGTGCGTGCGGCCTGCACTGCATGTACGATGAGTTTATTTCATTCATGCTCCAAAAAAATGAAAATCTCTTTAGTAGATATGTGATCTTCCGTTTTCTCACAACCTGCTGTTAACCCAAAAGAGGCAGCAAGCAGTTGTTTGCTTGTTACTCTCGTGTCCTACGTACCTCGGGATCTGAACCTGCTCGTGCCATTGATGATCACTGTATATATCTATAATCTGAGAACTGTGCTCAATATCTGATGATCACTATGTATAAAACAGAGGGATGCCATAATAATATGATGGAACCAAAGTTTTTATTTCTGATAATGGGAACCAAAGTTCACAAAAGGATGCAGCATTCCATACAGTCCCATCGCAGATGCTGCAAATAAGAAGAACTCTAGGTTGAAAATAGTAGATATAAAATACAAAATACTATATTTCGGCGGCCCATTTATTATAGTTATTACATGTGTGAAAAAAATAAGATAAGGAAGATAAAGTATATAGAAATGGCCATTACATATTGTGGAGGATTGGTTCCTTACTGGCACGGCAGAAGCAGGACGTCGACTATGTCTAAGGCGTCCTGTTTCGACTTTTCAACGCCCGTCTATCAAAGTTTTGGAATGGCCACTAGGAGAGCGCAAGACCATGTGGTCAAATATTTGGCTCTCACCCAGGGCTTCGAGCCACCCATTGACGATCAGCTCTCTTATAGACTTAGGTTGGTCATGCCGCCATGGCAGGTCGTTCCCGGCACCTGCACCTGCAGGCAGCCCGTGGACATCCTCACTTGACCCTTGCGGTTGAGCAGCGACGACGCCTTCATGGTGAACTCCTCCTCGCTGGTAGTCGTTCCGTCGCCGATGCACGACGACTGCTGGCGATCCCGCACGAGCTCTTTCCCGTGCACGAGCTCCTTCCCGTTGCCTTCCAGTCCCAACTCGACAGCCCCGGCTCTCGACGACCCGATCCACGGCAGCTGCCAGTGCGCCCAGGACGCCGCAGGCAGGTGGTGCGCGGCCACGAACGGCAGCCGCTTCCCGGCCTTGGCGGCCGCGTGCCCGCGTCTTCGTCATTAGCCGCCGCGGGCCGCTGATGATGCCCGGCCGGCGGCAGCGCCAGTTTCGCCGTCGCCGTCGCCGATGCCGCAACCTGCCATCCCATTGGCATCTAGGCGGAGGCGGCGAGGGGGTGGAACACCGTCGCGACAGCGATCACAGCGAAGGCGCGATCCATGATTGGTGGCTGGTTACACTGGAGTAGGGCGGGGAGCACTGCAGATCAAAGGGCAGAGCTGTAAACGGTTTTTATACTTCGCAGTTGGATCAAAGGTGGTAGGAGAGGAGGAAAGTGCTGAGTGCGCCCGAGCTAGCTAGCATCGGTGCCTGTGCTATTGTGTTGTTCTGCCCTGCCGTGCATGCATGCGCAATCGACGAGGAGGGTTAGGTTGGTCACGCGGCCACACACCTCGAGCTCAGTGTTGTTCTGCCCTGCCGTGCATTCATGCAATCGACGAGGAGGAGGGTTAGGTTGGTCACGCCGCCACACACACCTCGTGACCTCGAGCTCAACGGTCGCATGCAACCACCACCAGGCCCCTCTCTCCGCCACGACTTCTGAGTCGACTTGGCTCTTATGGCGGCCCCTCTGCACCTCCTCCGATCCCCTCGCCTCCAATAACATCATCCTTGAATGCCAAAACCGTCAAAGAAAACAATTTTCCTTATCATCTATTCTTGACGGAATTTGCTTGATGGTTTCGGTTTAGGCATTTTCCTTGGCGACTTTTGGCACTCAAGATAATTCGGAATTCTGATAGTGCAAGGATGTTGCTAAGTATCCTAACGCCTTCATTGAGATTATTATCTCGTTGTCCAAGTGCACCGAATAAATTATTGGGTACCCCATATAAGTGACTGCACTACCGAAATATCAGCTCTATGCTATAAGTTTATTGTTTATTTATTTATTTGTGCGCGCGCGAGTCCATGGCAACAAATTGCTTGCGAGACAGTGAAGAGAGGACGATGATGACGAGGAGGCGAGGGGATCGGAGGAGGTGCAGAGGGGCCGCCATAAGAGCCAAGTCGACTCAGAAGTCGTGGCGGAGAGAGGGGCCTGGTGGTGGTTGCATGCGACCGTTGAGCTCGAGGTCACGAGGTGTGTGTGGCGGCGTGACCAACCTAACCCTCCTCCTCGTCGATTGCATGAATGCACGGCAGGGCAGAACAACACTGAGCTCGAGGTGTGTGGCCGCGTGACCAACCTAACCCTCCTCGTCGATTGCGCATGCATGCACGGCAGGGCAGAACAACACAATAGCACAGGCACCGATGCTAGCTAGCTCGGGCGCACTCAGCACTTTCCTCCTCTCCTACCACCTTTGATCCAACTGCGAAGTATAAAAACCGTTTACAGCTCTGCCCTTTGATCTGCAGTGCTCCCCGCCCTACTCCAGTGTAACCAGCCACCAATCATGGATCGCGCCTTCGCTGTGATCGCTGTCGCGACGGTGTTCCACCCCCTCGCCGCCTCCGCCTAGATGCCAATGGGATGGCAGGTTGCGGCATCGGCGACGGCGACGGCGAAACTGGCGCTGCCGCCGGCCGGGCATCATCAGCGGCCCGCGGCGGCTAATGACGAAGACGCGGGCACGCGGCCGCCAAGGCCGGGAAGCGGCTGCCGTTCGTGGCCGCGCACCACCTGCCTGCGGCGTCCTGGGCGCACTGGCAGCTGCCGTGGATCGGGTCGTCGAGAGCCGGGGCTGTCGAGTTGGGACTGGAAGGCAACGGGAAGGAGCTCGTGCACGGGAAAGAGCTCGTGCGGGATCGCCAGCAGTCGTCGTGCATCGGCGACGGAACGACTACCAGCGAGGAGGAGTTCACCATGAAGGCGTCGTCGCTGCTCAACCGCAAGGGTCAAGTGAGGATGTCCACGGGCTGCCTGCAGGTGCAGGTGCCGGGAACGACCTGCCATGGCGGCATGACCAACCTAAGTCTATAAGAGAGCTGATCGTCAATGGGTGGCTCGAAGCCCTGGGTGAGAGCCAAATATTTGACCACATGGTCTTGCGCTCTCCTAGTGGCCATTCCAAAACTTTGATAGACGGGCGTTGAAAAGTCGAAACAGGACGCCTTAGACATAGTCGACGTCCTGCTTCTGCCGTGCCAGTAAGGAACCAATCCTCCACAATATGTAATGGCCATTTCTATATACTTTATCTTCCTTATCTTATTTTTTTCACACATGTAATAACTATAATAAATGGGCCGCCGAAATATAGTATTTTGTATTTTATATCTACTATTTTCAACCTAGAGTTCTTCTTATTTGCAGCATCTGCGATGGGACTGTATGGAATGCTGCATCCTTTTGTGAACTTTGGTTCCCATTATCAGAAATAAAAACTTTGGTTCCATCATATTATTATGGCATCCCTCTGTTTTATACATAGTGATCATCAGATATTGAGCACAGTTCTCAGATTATAGATATATACAGTGATCATCAATGGCACGAGCAGGTTCAGATCCCGAGGTACGTAGGACACGAGAGTAACAAGCAAACAACTGCTTGCTGCCTCTTTTGGGTTAACAGCAGGTTGTGAGAAAACGGAAGATCACATATCTACTAAAGAGATTTTCATTTCTTTGGGTGCCATTCGAAACAGTCAAGGTAATTCATATTTCCTTTAGTGTTATTCAAAACCATCAAGGTAATTTATATTTTCTTCGGTGTTATTGGAAATCGCAAAAGAAGTTCTTAGAGCTTTAAAATTCAAAAATTTTAATTTTCCAAATGACCTCAACTGGAGATATGGCCTAAACCAAAGTTATAATATTCGACGAGATCTAAAACTTTTTTAGTTCAAACCTTTTATGTTTGAAATCATTTAGGATCTCAAATATTCATTACAAGATTCAATAAAGTGAATACAAGATCTCAAATATAATTCACTCACAAGTTAGTTTAAGGTGTAGAGGTAAGTGCAATTCACGTGAAGCCTTAGGTCACAAGTTCGATTCCTAGGAGCACATGAAAAAGGGCATTTACTAAGTTATTTGTTTTTGCTCTAACTCTCAAGGAAACTAATTTACCATGAAAAAAGGGCTTTTACTGAGTTATTTGTTTTTGCCTTGACCCTCAAGAACTAATTTACCATGAAAAAGGGCTTTTACTAAGTTATTTGTTGAGTTACTTGTTTTTGCCCTGTCCGAAACTAATTTACCATGAAAAGGGGCTTTTACTGAGTTATTTGTTTTTGCCCTGACCCTTAAGGAAACTAATTTACTTCAAGGTTTGATTATTTTCTAGTCGCTTTGGCAAATTAGATATAGTCCTAATTTCCTTAGTAGCCAGCCTCCAATAACATCATCCTTGAATGCCAAAACCGTCAAAGAAAACAATTTTCCTTATCATCTATTCTTGACGGAATTTGCTTGATGGTTTCGGTTTAGGCATTTTCCTTGGCGACTTTTGGCACTCAAGATAATTCGGAATTCTGATAGTGCAAGGATGTTGCTAAGTATCCTAACGCCTTCATTGAGATTATTCTGTCTCTTTGTTATTTCCCAAACAAGAGATGATTTGTTGTTCTGCATGCCAACACTAATGATGCACGCGCTTAGTGTGTTGGATTTTATCTTCATGATGATCCTCTTCTCATGAGGTGTTCTCTCCATGAGAATGGAGGAGTTTGTTCTTATTTCATTTAACAAGTATATATTAAACTAGAACCTACAGGCGTCCCTATAGATTTTAGCTTGATAGTATACAATATTTAGTTTACTACTAGTAAACACAACTTCTGGTTTATAATTTTAAGTTACTCCTCACATTTCAAAAATATCTGGCATATGTTCTACTTCATGCTTCACAACAGTATTAGTCAAACTATTGTTTGACTTAGTGCGTGATACTATTCCTGCTTCAAGCTTCAAGAATTATTTTCTCTTAAGATCATTTTTCTTCTGTGAAAATAATATTTGGCATTCAAAATAGGCCTTCCCTCCCCCTAATGCTAATATTAGATTTTTAATAGCATACTTCAAAAGATATCCCCTATCATGGGCTTAAAATAATTCAAATTCATGTATCTCTAGCTACAAGCGGAGGCCCATTCATATATGCTATGGTGAAATTTTATGAAAAATATTAACGCACATATTTAAATACGGGGGTTATTATACATTACATGCAGTGAGCTAGAATACATAAAGTGCACTTAAGAATGTTCAGCATTCCTACAAACTCAGGGATGTTCTCCCCCTGATTTGCACATATCATAGTTTAAAAAACTATTTCATTGTCTAGCTTATTTATTGTTTAGCCTAAAAAAATTGATCTAAGTACTGATACATACAAAAATAGACCATATACTTCAAATGTATAGGACACACAACATTCAAATTCACATAGAATTTCTTCTAAAATTTTATAATTGCCATTAGTGTAAAAATCCCTAAATGCCTTTTCTTCTTAAACCGTGCAATGTGTTTGATTCCCTATATGTCCATCAGGTTGCAGACAATGTAGCATTGGGGTTTGATTTAAACCGTGCAATATGTTTCAGTTTTGTATGAGCTGATAAGTCTACCGTCCATTCATCCGTTTGTAAATGTGAATTGAAAAAAAAAAACTTTTTGTTATAATATCCATTGTGACCTTTTCTTTGGGGCCAGCTCCAATAGTTCTTGTTATAGGATTGTCCACTCTGCAAAGGCGCAGCTGCAGCACGCTTTATGCTGGAATTCGAAGACATGGAGGTGCAGTGTGAAGGCAGAGCATGCAGGATATATCGCGTGGTGTGGAGGGCGGCATAGAAAACAGGAATGGCAGAGGTTAGGCCGTTAGGGGCATAGCTGAGTTGTCCAAGGCATTGCCCTTTTCTCATGGCATAGTGGTCTTCTGATCATGGCATAGTGGTCATCTGATCGGGCGTCTCCTCCGAGTCTTCGACTGTCTTCGTCGGCGCCATGTCTTTGCAGGGAAGCCATTCGACAAGATGCCCGGAAGATGTAGCAATGCACGTAGGGGCGTCAGTTAGGTGGTGGCGGTTTGTCTGCAGGTCAGCAGCAGTGCGTGCGGCCTGCACTGCATGTACGATGAGTTTATTTCATTCATGCTCCAAAAAAATGAAAATCTCTTTAGTAGATATGTGATCTTCCGTTTTCTCACAACCTGCTGTTAACCCAAAAGAGGCAGCAAGCAGTTGTTTGCTTGTTACTCTCGTGTCCTACGTACCTCGGGATCTGAACCTGCTCGTGCCATTGATGATCACTGTATATATCTATAATCTGAGAACTGTGCTCAATATCTGATGATCACTATGTATAAAACAGAGGGATGCCATAATAATATGATGGAACCAAAGTTTTTATTTCTGATAATGGGAACCAAAGTTCACAAAAGGATGCAGCATTCCATACAGTCCCATCGCAGATGCTGCAAATAAGAAGAACTCTAGGTTGAAAATAGTAGATATAAAATACAAAATACTATATTTCGGCGGCCCATTTATTATAGTTATTACATGTGTGAAAAAAATAAGATAAGGAAGATAAAGTATATAGAAATGGCCATTACATATTGTGGAGGATTGGTTCCTTACTGGCACGGCAGAAGCAGGACGTCGACTATGTCTAAGGCGTCCTGTTTCGACTTTTCAACGCCCGTCTATCAAAGTTTTGGAATGGCCACTAGGAGAGCGCAAGACCATGTGGTCAAATATTTGGCTCTCACCCAGGGCTTCGAGCCACCCATTGACGATCAGCTCTCTTATAGACTTAGGTTGGTCATGCCGCCATGGCAGGTCGTTCCCGGCACCTGCACCTGCAGGCAGCCCGTGGACATCCTCACTTGACCCTTGCGGTTGAGCAGCGACGACGCCTTCATGGTGAACTCCTCCTCGCTGGTAGTCGTTCCGTCGCCGATGCACGACGACTGCTGGCGATCCCGCACGAGCTCTTTCCCGTGCACGAGCTCCTTCCCGTTGCCTTCCAGTCCCAACTCGACAGCCCCGGCTCTCGACGACCCGATCCACGGCAGCTGCCAGTGCGCCCAGGACGCCGCAGGCAGGTGGTGCGCGGCCACGAACGGCAGCCGCTTCCCGGCCTTGGCGGCCGCGTGCCCGCGTCTTCGTCATTAGCCGCCGCGGGCCGCTGATGATGCCCGGCCGGCGGCAGCGCCAGTTTCGCCGTCGCCGTCGCCGATGCCGCAACCTGCCATCCCATTGGCATCTAGGCGGAGGCGGCGAGGGGGTGGAACACCGTCGCGACAGCGATCACAGCGAAGGCGCGATCCATGATTGGTGGCTGGTTACACTGGAGTAGGGCGGGGAGCACTGCAGATCAAAGGGCAGAGCTGTAAACGGTTTTTATACTTCGCAGTTGGATCAAAGGTGGTAGGAGAGGAGGAAAGTGCTGAGTGCGCCCGAGCTAGCTAGCATCGGTGCCTGTGCTATTGTGTTGTTCTGCCCTGCCGTGCATGCATGCGCAATCGACGAGGAGGGTTAGGTTGGTCACGCGGCCACACACCTCGAGCTCAGTGTTGTTCTGCCCTGCCGTGCATTCATGCAATCGACGAGGAGGAGGGTTAGGTTGGTCACGCCGCCACACACACCTCGTGACCTCGAGCTCAACGGTCGCATGCAACCACCACCAGGCCCCTCTCTCCGCCACGACTTCTGAGTCGACTTGGCTCTTATGGCGGCCCCTCTGCACCTCCTCCGATCCCCTCGCCTCCTCGTCATCATCGTCCTCTCTTCACTGTCTCGCAAGCAATTTGTTGCCATGGACTCGCGCGCGCACAAATAAATAAATAAACAATAAACTTATAGCATAGAGCTGATATTTCGGTAGTGCAGTCACTTATATGGGGTACCCAATAATTTATTCGGTGCACTTGGACAACGAGATAATAATCTCAATGAAGGCGTTAGGATACTTAGCAACATCCTTGCACTATCAGAATTCCGAATTATCTTGAGTGCCAAAAGTCGCCAAGGAAAATGCCTAAACCGAAACCATCAAGCAAATTCCGTCAAGAATAGATGATAAGGAAAATTGTTTTCTTTGACGGTTTTGGCATTCAAGGATGATGTTATTGGAGGCTGGCTACTAAGGAAATTAGGACTATATCTAATTTGCCAAAGCGACTAGAAAATAATCAAACCTTGAAGTAGGAATAGTATCACGCACTAAGTCAAACAATAGTTTGACTAATACTGTTGTGAAGCATGAAGTAGAACATATGCCAGATATTTTTGAAAATGTGAGGAGTAACTTAAAATTATAAACCAGAAGTTGTGTTTACTAGTAGTAAACTAAATATTGTATACTATCAAGCTAAAATCTATAGGGACGCCTGTAGGTTCTAGTTTAATATATACTTGTTAAATGAAATAAGAACAAACTCCTCCATTCTCATGGAGAGAACACCTCATGAGAAGAGGATCATCATGAAGATAAAATCCAACACACTAAGCGCGTGCATCATTAGTGTTGGCATGCAGAACAACAAATCATCTCTTGTTTGGGAAATAACAAAGAGACAGAATAATCTCAATGAAGGCGTTAGGATACTTAGCAACATCCTTGCACTATCAGAATTCCGAATTATCTTGAGTGCCAAAAGTCGCCAAGGAAAATGCCTAAACCGAAACCATCAAGCAAATTCCGTCAAGAATAGATGATAAGGAAAATTGTTTTCTTTGACGGTTTTGGCATTCAAGGATGATGTTATTGGAGGCTGGCTACTAAGGAAATTAGGACTATATCTAATTTGCCAAAGCGACTAGAAAATAATCAAACCTTGAAGTAAATTAGTTTCCTTAAGGGTCAGGGCAAAAACAAATAACTCAGTAAAAGCCCCTTTTCATGGTAAATTAGTTTCGGACAGGGCAAAAACAAGTAACTCAACAAATAACTTAGTAAAAGCCCTTTTTCATGGTAAATTAGTTCTTGAGGGTCAAGGCAAAAACAAATAACTCAGTAAAAGCCCTTTTTTCATGGTAAATTAGTTTCCTTGAGAGTTAGAGCAAAAACAAATAACTTAGTAAATGCCCTTTTTCATGTGCTCCTAGGAATCGAACTTGTGACCTAAGGCTTCACGTGAATTGCACTTACCTCTACACCTTAAACTAACTTGTGAGTGAGGTGCAGAGGGGCCGCCATAAGAGCCAAGTCGACTCAGAAGTCGTGGCGGAGAGAGGGGCCTGGTGGTGGTTGCATGCGACCGTTGAGCTCGAGGTCACGAGGTGTGTGTGGCGGCGTGACCAACCTAACCCTCCTCCTCGTCGATTGCATGAATGCACGGCAGGGCAGAACAACACTGAGCTCGAGGTGTGTGGCCGCGTGACCAACCTAACCCTCCTCGTCGATTGCGCATGCATGCACGGCAGGGCAGAACAACACAATAGCACAGGCACCGATGCTAGCTAGCTCGGGCGCACTCAGCACTTTCCTCCTCTCCTACCACCTTTGATCCAACTGCGAAGTATAAAAACCGTTTACAGCTCTGCCCTTTGATCTGCAGTGCTCCCCGCCCTACTCCAGTGTAACCAGCCACCAATCATGGATCGCGCCTTCGCTGTGATCGCTGTCGCGACGGTGTTCCACCCCCTCGCCGCCTCCGCCTAGATGCCAATGGGATGGCAGGTTGCGGCATCGGCGACGGCGACGGCGAAACTGGCGCTGCCGCCGGCCGGGCATCATCAGCGGCCCGCGGCGGCTAATGACGAAGACGCGGGCACGCGGCCGCCAAGGCCGGGAAGCGGCTGCCGTTCGTGGCCGCGCACCACCTGCCTGCGGCGTCCTGGGCGCACTGGCAGCTGCCGTGGATCGGGTCGTCGAGAGCCGGGGCTGTCGAGTTGGGACTGGAAGGCAACGGGAAGGAGCTCGTGCACGGGAAAGAGCTCGTGCGGGATCGCCAGCAGTCGTCGTGCATCGGCGACGGAACGACTACCAGCGAGGAGGAGTTCACCATGAAGGCGTCGTCGCTGCTCAACCGCAAGGGTCAAGTGAGGATGTCCACGGGCTGCCTGCAGGTGCAGGTGCCGGGAACGACCTGCCATGGCGGCATGACCAACCTAAGTCTATAAGAGAGCTGATCGTCAATGGGTGGCTCGAAGCCCTGGGTGAGAGCCAAATATTTGACCACATGGTCTTGCGCTCTCCTAGTGGCCATTCCAAAACTTTGATAGACGGGCGTTGAAAAGTCGAAACAGGACGCCTTAGACATAGTCGACGTCCTGCTTCTGCCGTGCCAGTAAGGAACCAATCCTCCACAATATGTAATGGCCATTTCTATATACTTTATCTTCCTTATCTTATTTTTTTCACACATGTAATAACTATAATAAATGGGCCGCCGAAATATAGTATTTTGTATTTTATATCTACTATTTTCAACCTAGAGTTCTTCTTATTTGCAGCATCTGCGATGGGACTGTATGGAATGCTGCATCCTTTTGTGAACTTTGGTTCCCATTATCAGAAATAAAAACTTTGGTTCCATCATATTATTATGGCATCCCTCTGTTTTATACATAGTGATCATCAGATATTGAGCACAGTTCTCAGATTATAGATATATACAGTGATCATCAATGGCACGAGCAGGTTCAGATCCCGAGGTACGTAGGACACGAGAGTAACAAGCAAACAACTGCTTGCTGCCTCTTTTGGGTTAACAGCAGGTTGTGAGAAAACGGAAGATCACATATCTACTAAAGAGATTTTCATTTTTTTGGAGCATGAATGAAATAAACTCATCGTACATGCAGTGCAGGCCGCACGCACTGCTGCTGACCTGCAGACAAACCGCCACCACCTAACTGACGCCCCTACGTGCATTGCTACATCTTCCGGGCATCTTGTCGAATGGCTTCCCTGCAAAGACATGGCGCCGACGAAGACAGTCGAAGACTCGGAGGAGACGCCCGATCAGATGACCACTATGCCATGATCAGAAGACCACTATGCCATGAGAAAAGGGCAATGCCTTGGACAACTCAGCTATGCCCCTAACGGCCTAACCTCTGCCATTCCTGTTTTCTATGCCGCCCTCCACACCACGCGATATATCCTGCATGCTCTGCCTTCACACTGCACCTCCATGTCTTCGAATTCCAGCATAAAGCGTGCTGCAGCTGCGCCTTTGCAGAGTGGACAATCCTATAACAAGAACTATTGGAGCTGGCCCCAAAGAAAAGGTCACAATGGATATTATAACAAAAAGTTTTTTTTTTCAATTCACATTTACAAACGGATGAATGGACGGTAGACTTATCAGCTCATACAAAACTGAAACATATTGCACGGTTTAAATCAAACCCCAATGCTACATTGTCTGCAACCTGATGGACATATAGGGAATCAAACACATTGCACGGTTTAAGAAGAAAAGGCATTTAGGGATTTTTACACTAATGGCAATTATAAAATTTTAGAAGAAATTCTATGTGAATTTGAATGTTGTGTGTCCTATACATTTGAAGTATATGGTCTATTTTTGTATGTATCAGTACTTAGATCAATTTTTTTAGGCTAAACAATAAATAAGCTAGACAATGAAATAGTTTT
>JAHUYU010000640.1:0-19453 GCA_030439765.1 Tripidium arundinaceum | reverse complement strand
ATTGGTGAGAAATAATGCCTGTTTTATGTGGCCAGGCGGAGAGCAGACTGAAAATAGTGGGGAGTTATTCGACCGTGCACATATTGAATCCACCACAGTAAAAAGCCTGCACCAAATCAATCCAGAAATACTGATATTTGTTTACAAGCACAGCAGCTTACATATATGGCCACCCAAGTTTCAACCCTACCTATCCCAGGCGCTACAAGCGCAAATTAGGAGAATAAAGCATCACAACAACACTGACAACCTGCAGTGGTTTTCAATGAGGACATTGGAGAACACAATAAACAATCAACGAGGACATTGGAGAACACAATAAACAATCAATGAGGTCAAGAAAATATGCACTTATAACACCAGGAATTTACAACTATGCCTGAGCAAATCCTGAAAATCACAACTTTACTTGCAACGGAACACATACATGTCACCATGTTCGCTTGTTCGGTTCAGGGCTTATTTCAGCTTGTTTCAGCTTATTCTCTCTCACAGAATCAGCCGAAACCAGCACAAACCAGCACCAGCACCAACACATCACGCTCATTCTAAATGACCTGGAGTCTTGAAATCGGTATTCCATAGAAAACATGAGCAGAGCAAATGGACTGGCAGTCCAGTGTATTACAATTGCTTGTATAACAACGACAAGATAGAGCAAAGGGGCAGGCATTAGAGTGGTGAAGAACTTTATTTTGTAGCCTGAGCAATGATGTTACTTATGGAGCTAGCTTCCTCTTTAGCAGCTTCGACTAACGAATCCTGCACAATTCATATTTCAGAAAGAATTTTGTTAGAATAAAAAGATCATGCACTTCTAACAGCGGTTAATTCATAAAGTACAGCATTCTATCCAGAGTACTGGATATGTGGGTGATATAGGGAATGAAGCAGGTTTTGTGCCTTAATCCATGCACAAGTTTTACTTCAATAGGAGACAGAAAATGGGGAAGGCAGTAGGTAAAGCAAAGGTGTTAGAATACTTAAGAATCCTCTACTGAATCACAGGGTAAAACTAAACCACAGCACCGAACAACAAGCAAACAAAATCTCATGCTACACATTGTACACTCCTGATTAATTGTGAAAAATATTGAATTTTCAAGGAAATGTAAAAGGACAAGTTAGCCAAATGTCAGGATTGCATACCTGTGCAGCAATAAGTCTTGCAACATTCTTCTTGCTAGATTCTTGAAGTTCACCAGCGATGAGAATCTCATCCAGTATGTAGTAGGCCTGCATAAATCGAAAACTGGGACTGATGAACATAACTACGCACCCAAAGCATGATCAGAAGCTAGCACAAAGTTGCCAATGACTAAGTCCAATCCCAGGTCCAAAGTGTTGATAAGCATTAGAGATTACCTTATGGAAATTGAATATCAAATCCAGTTCACATACCTGAAGAATTTGTAGAGAAAACAGTTAAAACGATGACATGAAAACATAAATCTTTATTTATGAGATTGAATACTGAAGCACTCACGCTGCCAAAATAGCGGTCCAGTATCTCGACGAAATGATGGATGATTTCAAGGACTTCAAGCTCATTGTCATCAGCGTCAATGCACATGCAGAAATACAGGCTAGCATACCTAACCAGCATATATAGTTATAAAGACACATCAATAGTTAGCAAGCAGATATTGCAAAACCAACATAAACCTATGAAACAAATAGTAGAACTCAACAGCACTGCTGAGGCATACCTCCGGTATACAACCTTGTAACCCCTCCACTCGACAAAGTTGCAGAGTTTGGGCCCTCGTGTAAGAATGAGTCCACTGAGCTCGCGAATGACCTTTTGAACATGAGTAGCAAACTTAATAAACAAGCATCCAGTACAATACGCCACACTAAGAAGAGATATTTAATGAATACAGCTAGAAAACTTGTGTTTTCAGAATTATGTGAAGCCAGTAAAGTAGTAAACAAACAAAAAATCCATGGGTACTTGAAACCGAGTACCCAGCTAAAAACAGAATATTTGATGGAAGAGATCCCTACCAACAGCCAGTTTTAATGAGGAAGTCCTATACGAATTCAAGTTGATGAGAAAATACATGGGGCTCTACTCACTTGTTACCCAACAACGCGTTAGAGGAAGAGACAAGGGAGGCAACGAGTAGGAGAAATGAAAATTTGTTCAGATGATTGAATTTAAGATAATATTGTCACTTCTCACTGCCTGCTGCTCTATAATACTAGTGGTAGCAGATATATGATATCACAAAACCGTAAATTACCAAATACAACAAGAGAAAAAATAACATGAATGAATACATAATCAAGTTTACATAACAAAAAACATACATCAGAGTCTGTATGGAGACACGGGTGCTGGATCAAGATACAGCTAGAAGTTGGCAACCGACACGCATACTGTACATCAAACTTATTACAAAGCGGCCACTATCCATTCATTTCTAATGTTAAATATCGATTTGTTGGAACAAGTCATGGCTGCAAAGTCCTGACACAGATTGGCATGCATAGTCTTAACTCTTGCAGAAATTACCACCCACTGCCAGTGATGAACACAGAGCAACCATAACTCTTGCAGAAATTAGCACCCACTGCTAGTGATGAACACAGAGCAACCATAACTCTTGCAGAAATTAGCACCCACTGCCAGTGATGAACACAGAGCAACCAGGACTGAATTACACGAGTTATCGCACAGAGCAGTGTGGGATACTGACCTTGGTCCTCTCCTTCTGAGTGTACGGAGAATACCACTTGGTGAGCCTCACCTTGCCTTGGCGGCTGATCAGGAGCACGAAATTAATCTACAAAAGCGCACAGAAAAAGCTTCAGATTTCAAATGAGATCCAGTGCTAGATCGTGACCGCCATCTACAGGAACTCGCATGAACAGCGAGCCCGGCGCAAACACAAGGGCACAGATCATAAGATCACTGGGGAGAGGGGCGGATCTTACCATGGCGGATGGATAGGAGCCGTCGTAGCACGATCTGGATCCTGCGTGGGCGTAACACATGCGTATGCGTGTAATTGGGGTCAGATCCGGACGGAAATAGCTTACAGCAGGGGCGGATCCAGTAAAGGGACATGGGTGTACACATGTACACCAAATAATTTTTGCAAAAACTTTGGAGGCTTGTCAAATAGCTAATAGCTTTAGGTTAGGGTTTCGGTGCTCAGCTTGAAGGGAAGGGAAGGGAAGGGGTGGAAGTACCTGGTGGGTGCTCGTTGCCGGCGAAGAGACCAACTAAAGCCTCAGCACCTGGCTTAGGGCGGCGGCGGCGGCGGCCCACCAGTCGTCGGAGAGCGAGAGGGGGCGACAGAGGCAGACAGACCCACGAGTAGGGATGCAGCGGACGGAAGGGGTATGAATGCACGTTATGCTTATGCAGCGACGGCGTAAAAAAAAAGAGCGCACCCGCATGGGCCTTCGTGTGGGCCGTTTTTATTTATTATCCTTACATTATTATTTTTTTGAATGTCTTAAAAAAGATTTGAATGTCTTAAAAAAAATTAATGTCTAATTTTTTTTCCGAATGTCTATATTATTTTTTTTTAATTGTAGGAAAACTTCTAGAGTACCGTTGGGTTGGATCAGCCACCACTTCAGCATTTGCCTGCCAGGAGTTTCGGGAGACCTGGTGGAGACGTACGCCAAAATGTGGCTTTGACACTTTGTGAGTGCTTTCATATTCCCCAACACGTCGAGCAACATAATCACTTGGTCGGTCCTGCGGATACTCAACCAACCTTGGGAGAACATAGGACAGTACTAGGGCAGCGTGGTCCTAGCATGGACCTATCGGCAGCTGTGCATAGCCTGCCGTCGAGACAATCCGAACGCCAACCTAGGCGATTGCTCTTACCTGCTATCCAAGGAGAAGGTACAAGGAGAAGGATTGGCGTGTCTATCACAACGATTCTATCCATTTGTGGGACCAGAGGGAGCGTAGGGATCCCATAGAAGATTTCCCACATGACTAGCGCAACTTCGACTGATACCTGACTTGGTTGCATAGGACCACTAGGACCCACATCAAGGCCCCCTACACCGACAAAGCGATTATGGAGGACTCCAATGATGATGTCATCGCCGATGTGTACGATGACACCACTAGGGCGGAGATACGGTCTGAGAGAGGGCCACTGCAGAGCTACGTGGTACTTTTCATGAAACTTATCTCATTTCACAAGTTCTAACATTTTTGGGTGCTATGGTGTGACTATTATGTGAATCTTCTTCCCGCAGGCCACCTAGCTAGCGAGTCTACAAATGAAGCTGGCGAGGAAAACTCCAACTAAAAACAAAGGTATACAAGTTGAAAAAACTGACATGACAGGATAGTAGATATAGTCTGACCATAAAAACAATTATGTATTTAGAAAAAGTAATATAAAAATAACAATAATGTATAATTAAAAAACTAGGAATGTTTCCACTCTTACATGAGACTAGTTGTCCCTAATGTAACAAATTGTTTTTTTCTATAGGTAGAACATTTTTTACTTACCCCTTGCAGAAGAATATTTTTTCTTAGTTAGAAACAACTAAATGTTCTAGAGTAGAAAAACCAATATTATTAAGAGGAAAGACTGTGCTATTAAGCTTGACATGCATAAGGCGTATGACAGAGTCGAATGGGCATTCCTGAAGAAAATGATGCTCAAGCTAGGATTTGATGATAGATGGGTGCAGCTGATTATGGCGTGCGTATCGTCAGTCAGAATGCTGAGGAGAATGGTGATCTAGAGGGGATAAAAGTCTGTAGAGGAGCCCCGATGGTTTCACACTTATTATTCGTGGATGACTCTCTAATTCTTATGCACGCTGATAAACAAAATGTAGATTGTCTCAAAGATATTCTTGATAGATACTGTCAAAGCTCAGGCCAGATGTTGAGTGTGAATAAATCGAGTATTTTCTTTTCCGGCAATACACTTCCTGAGACGAAGGTGGAGGTCAGTAATTCCGTGAATATCCTAAATGAGTCTCTCAATGATAAATATTTAGGGTTGCCGGCTTTGGTGGGAGCTGACAGAAGTGACTGCTTCCGACACCTTATTGATAGAATCCGGTTGAGGATTAATGGTTGGAAGGAAAACCAGCTAAGTATGGGAGGGAAGGAGGTCCTGAACAAATCAATCGCTCAAGCCATACCAACTTTTGCGATGATGGTATTCAAAATCCCAAAAAATATTTGCAAAGGGATGACTGATGCTATCTCGCAATATTGGTGGGGGGTGACGATGTGAAGAAGAGGATCCATTGGCAGGCGTGGTGGAAGCTGTGCATACCAAAGAGCAAAGGAGGTATGGGTTTCAGAGATCTACACAGTTTCAACTTAGCAATGTTGGCGAAACAGGTCTAGAGGTTGCTTAGTGACCCGGAATCGCTATGTGCAAGAGTATTAAGAGCTAAATATTACCCTGATGGCAAACTACTTCAAGCAAGAATGAAGAGTGGAAGCTCCTTTACATGGCAGAGTGTTCTAGCGGGGTTGGAATGTTTCAAACGTGGCTATATATGGAGAGTTGGAGATGGCTCACAGATTAATATCTGGAATGACAACTAGATCCTAGGTAGTCATAATATGAAGGTTTTAACTCCACGTGGTAATGTCTTAATTTCCACGGTGGATGAGCTGATCAACCCAGTGGATGGAAGATGGGATGTGCAATTGATTTGATCTATATTTTGGTCCGTGGATGCTCACCGGATCCTCCAAATTCCCATCGTTAATGGACGTGAGGATGTGGTGGCCTGGCATCATAATCGGAATGGCATATTTTCGGTCAGATCAGCTCATCCACCGTGGAAATTAAGACATTACCACGTGGAGTTAAAACCTTCATATTATGACTACCTAGGATCTAGTTGTCATTCCAGATATTAATCTGTGAGCCATCTCCAACTCTCCATATATAGCCACGTTTGAAACATTCCAACCCCGCTAGAACACTCTGCCATGTAAAGGAGCTTCCACTCTTCATTCTTGCTTGAAGTAGTTTGCCATCAGGGTAATATTTAGCTCTTAATACTCTTGCACATAGCGATTCCGGGTCACTAAGCAACCTCTAGACCTGTTTCGCCAACATTGCTAAGTTGAAACTGTGTAGATCTCTGAAACCCATACCTCCTTTGCTCTTTGGTATGCACAGCTTCCACCACGCCTGCCAATGGATCCTCTTCTTCACATCGTCACCCCCCACCAATATTGCGAGATAGCATCAGTCATCCCTTTGCAAATATTTTTGGGATTTTGAATACCATCATCGCAAAAGTTGGTATGGCTTGAGCGATTGATTTGTTCAGGACCTCCTTCCCTCCCATACTTAGCTGGTTTTCCTTCCAACCATTAATCCTCAACCGGATTCTATCAATAAGGTGTCGGAAGCAGTCACTTCTGTCAGCTCCCACCAAAGCCGGCAACCCTAAATATTTATCATTGAGAGACTCATTTAGGATATTCACGGAATTACTGACCTCCACCTTCGTCTCAGGAAGTGTATTGCCGGAAAAGAAAATACTCGATTTATTCACACTCAACATCTGGCCTGAGCTTTGACAGTATCTATCAAGAATATCTTTGAGACAATCTACATTTTGTTTATCAGCGTGCATAAGAATTAGAGAGTCATCCACGAATAATAAGTGTGAAACCATCGGGGCTCCTCTACAGACTTTTATCCCCTCTAGATCACCATTCTCCTCAGCATTCTGACTGACGATACGCACGCCATAATCAGCTGCACCCATCTATCATCAAATCCTAGCTTGAGCATCATTTTCTTCAGGAATGCCCATTCGACTCTGTCATACGCCTTATGCATGTCAAGCTTAATAGCACAGTCTTTCCTCTTAATAATATTGGTTTTTCTACTCTAGAACATTTAGTTGTTTCTAACTAAGAAAAAATATTCTTCTGCAAGGGGTAAGTAAAAAATGTTCTACCTATAGAAAAAAACAATTTGTTACATTAGGGACAACTAGTCTCATGTAAGAGTGGAAACATTCCTAGTTTTTTAATTATACATTATTGTTATTTTTATATTACTTTTTCTAAATACATAATTGTTTTTATGGTCAGACTATATCTACTATCCTGTCATGTCAGTTTTTTCAACTTGTATACCTTTGTTTTTAGTTGGAGTTTTCCTCGCCAGCTTCATTTGTAGACTCGCTAGCTAGGTGGCCTGCGGGAAGAAGATTCACATAATAGTCACACCATAGCACCCAAAAATGTTAGAACTTGTGAAATGAGATAAGTTTCATGAAAAGTACCACGTAGCTCTGCAGTGGCCCTCTCTCAGACCGTATCTCCGCCCTAGTGGTGTCATCGTACACATCGGCGATGACATCATCATTGGAGTCCTCCATAATCGCTTTGTCGGTGTAGGGGGCCTTGATGTGGGTCCTAGTGGTCCTATGCAACCAAGTCAGGTATCAGTCGAAGTTGCGCTAGTCATGTGGGAAATCTTCTATGGGATCCCTACGCTCCCTCTGGTCCCACAAATGGATAGAATCGTTGTGATAGACACGCCAATCCTTCTCCTTGTACCTTCTCCTTGGATAGCAGGTAAGAGCAATCGCCTAGGTTGGCGTTCGGATTGTCTCGACGGCAGGCTATGCACAGCTGCCGATAGGTCCATGCTAGGACCACGCTGCCCTAGTACTGTCCTATGTTCTCCCAAGGTTGGTTGAGTATCCGCAGGACCGACCAAGTGATTATGTTGCTCGACGTGTTGGGGAATATGAAAGCACTCACAAAGTGTCAAAGCCACATTTTGGCGTACGTCTCCACCAGGTCTCCCGAAACTCCTGGCAGGCAAATGCTGAAGTGGTGGCTGATCCAACCCAACGGTACTCTAGAAGTTTTCCTACAATTAAAAAAAAATAATATAGACATTCGGAAAAAAAATTAGACATTAATTTTTTTTAAGACATTCAAATCTTTTTTAAGACATTCAAAAAAATAATAATGTAAGGATAATAAATAAAAACGGCCCACACGAAGGCCCATGCGGGTGCGCTCTTTTTTTTTACGCCGTCGCTGCATAAGCATAACGTGCATTCATACCCCTTCCGTCCGCTGCATCCCTACTCGTGGGTCTGTCTGCCTCTGTCGCCCCCTCTCGCTCTCCGACGACTGGTGGGCCGCCGCCGCCGCCGCCCTAAGCCAGGTGCTGAGGCTTTAGTTGGTCTCTTCGCCGGCAACGAGCACCCACCAGGTACTTCCACCCCTTCCCTTCCCTTCCCTTCAAGCTGAGCACCGAAACCCTAACCTAAAGCTATTAGCTATTTGACAAGCCTCCAAAGTTTTTGCAAAAATTATTTGGTGTACATGTGTACACCCATGTCCCTTTACTGGATCCGCCCCTGCTGTAAGCTATTTCCGTCCGGATCTGACCCCAATTACACGCATACGCATGTGTTACGCCCACGCAGGATCCAGATCGTGCTACGACGGCTCCTATCCATCCGCCATGGTAAGATCCGCCCCTCTCCCCAGTGATCTTATGATCTGTGCCCTTGTGTTTGCGCCGGGCTCGCTGTTCATGCGAGTTCCTGTAGATGGCGGTCACGATCTAGCACTGGATCTCATTTGAAATCTGAAGCTTTTTCTGTGCGCTTTTGTAGATTAATTTCGTGCTCCTGATCAGCCGCCAAGGCAAGGTGAGGCTCACCAAGTGGTATTCTCCGTACACTCAGAAGGAGAGGACCAAGGTCAGTATCCCACACTGCTCTGTGCGATAACTCGTGTAATTCAGTCCTGGTTGCTCTGTGTTCATCACTGGCAGTGGGTGCTAATTTCTGCAAGAGTTATGGTTGCTCTGTGTTCATCACTAGCAGTGGGTGCTAATTTCTGCAAGAGTTATGGTTGCTCTGTGTTCATCACTGGCAGTGGGTGGTAATTTCTGCAAGAGTTAAGACTATGCATGCCAATCTGTGTCAGGACTTTGCAGCCATGACTTGTTCCAACAAATCGATATTTAACATTAGAAATGAATGGATAGTGGCCGCTTTGTAATAAGTTTGATGTACAGTATGCGTGTCGGTTGCCAACTTCTAGCTGTATCTTGATCCAGCACCCGTGTCTCCATACAGACTCTGATGTATGTTTTTTGTTATGTAAACTTGATTATGTATTCATTCATGTTATTTTTTCTCTTGTTGTATTTGGTAATTTACGGTTTTGTGATATCATATATCTGCTACCACTAGTATTATAGAGCAGCAGGCAGTGAGAAGTGACAATATTATCTTAAATTCAATCATCTGAACAAATTTTCATTTCTCCTACTCGTTGCCTCCCTTGTCTCTTCCTCTAACGCGTTGTTGGGTAACAAGTGAGTAGAGCCCCATGTATTTTCTCATCAACTTGAATTCGTATAGGACTTCCTCATTAAAACTGGCTGTTGGTAGGGATCTCTTCCATCAAATATTCTGTTTTTAGCTGGGTACTCGGTTTCAAGTACCCATGGATTTTTTGTTTGTTTACTACTTTACTGGCTTCACATAATTCTGAAAACACAAGTTTTCTAGCTGTATTCATTAAATATCTCTTCTTAGTGTGGCGTATTGTACTGGATGCTTGTTTATTAAGTTTGCTACTCATGTTCAAAAGGTCATTCGCGAGCTCAGTGGACTCATTCTTACACGAGGGCCCAAACTCTGCAACTTTGTCGAGTGGAGGGGTTACAAGGTTGTATACCGGAGGTATGCCTCAGCAGTGCTGTTGAGTTCTACTATTTGTTTCATAGGTTTATGTTGGTTTTGCAATATCTGCTTGCTAACTATTGATGTGTCTTTATAACTATATATGCTGGTTAGGTATGCTAGCCTGTATTTCTGCATGTGCATTGACGCTGATGACAATGAGCTTGAAGTCCTTGAAATCATCCATCATTTCGTCGAGATACTGGACCGCTATTTTGGCAGCGTGAGTGCTTCAGTATTCAATCTCATAAATAAAGATTTATGTTTTCATGTCATCGTTTTAACTGTTTTCTCTACAAATTCTTCAGGTATGTGAACTGGATTTGATATTCAATTTCCATAAGGTAATCTCTAATGCTTATCAACACTTTGGACCTGGGATTGGACTTAGTCATTGGCAACTTTGTGCTAGCTTCTGATCATGCTTTGGGTGCGTAGTTATGTTCATCAGTCCCAGTTTTCGATTTATGCAGGCCTACTACATACTGGATGAGATTCTCATCGCTGGTGAACTTCAAGAATCTAGCAAGAAGAATGTTGCAAGACTTATTGCTGCACAGGTATGCAATCCTGACATTTGGCTAACTTGTCCTTTTACATTTCCTTGAAAATTCAATATTTTTCACAATTAATCAGGAGTGTACAATGTGTAGCATGAGATTTTGTTTGCTTGTTGTTCGGTGCTGTGGTTTAGTTTTACCCTGTGATTCAGTAGAGGATTCTTAAGTATTCTAACACCTTTGCTTTACCTACTGCCTTCCCCATTTTCTGTCTCCTATTGAAGTAAAACTTGTGCATGGATTAAGGCACAAAACCTGCTTCATTCCCTATATCACCCACATATCCAGTACTCTGGATAGAATGCTGTACTTTATGAATTAACCGCTGTTAGAAGTGCATGATCTTTTTATTCTAACAAAATTCTTTCTGAAATATGAATTGTGCAGGATTCGTTAGTCGAAGCTGCTAAAGAGGAAGCTAGCTCCATAAGTAACATCATTGCTCAGGCTACAAAATAAAGTTCTTCACCACTCTAATGCCTGCCCCTTTGCTCTATCTTGTCGTTGTTATACAAGCAATTGTAATACACTGGACTGCCAGTCCATTTGCTCTGCTCATGTTTTCTATGGAATACCGATTTCAAGACTCCAGGTCATTTAGAATGAGCGTGATGTGTTGGTGCTGGTGCTGGTTTGTGCTGGTTTCGGCTGATTCTGTGAGAGAGAATAAGCTGAAACAAGCTGAAATAAGCCCTGAACCGAACAAGCGAACATGGTGACATGTATGTGTTCCGTTGCAAGTAAAGTTGTGATTTTCAGGATTTGCTCAGGCATAGTTGTAAATTCCTGGTGTTATAAGTGCATATTTTCTTGACCTCATTGATTGTTTATTGTGTTCTCCAATGTCCTCGTTGATTGTTTATTGTGTTCTCCAATGTCCTCATTGAAAACCACTGCAGGTTGTCAGTGTTGTTGTGATGCTTTATTCTCCTAATTTGCGCTTGTAGCGCCTGGGATAGGTAGGGTTGAAACTTGGGTGGCCATATATGTAAGCTGCTGTGCTTGTAAACAAATATCAGTATTTCTGGATTGATTTGGTGCAGGCTTTTTACTGTGGTGGATTCAATATGTGCACGGTCGAATAACTCCCCACTATTTTCAGTCTGCTCTCCGCCTGGCCACATAAAACAGGCATTATTTCTCACCAATATCTCCCCTACACGGACTACCATCTTTCCCGTAGTCTGCACCCTTATATATGCTGGAGCACAAACATGGGATTGAATCATTCTATTCTTTTCTTCCATTAAACTTTTCTTACAATGCTAGGCTCTACACCTACACCATCGAAAGATTGGCAGTTCTGCCAGGCTTAGCAATGAGCTACTCCTATTAACAATGGTTAAAAAGGAAATGGTATAGGTTGAGAATGGAGGGCATTGGGAGAACCAACCCTGTAGGGTATTGGGAGAACCAACCTTATAGCCTGTAGGTAGGAGCACTAGATGTCCAGAGTGCGCCGTGCAAGTAGAGTCGCTGTTCTGGGTCACTGCGATTCAGAGCCGCTGTTCATCGACACGGAGAAAGGTTGGTGCTGGTGCAAACGAAATTTGGACTACTTGGAAGCAATGGCTGACAAGGAATGCCCACGGCTCTCTTGACTGTAATTCTCTCTTGACTGTAATTCTCTGGAAATGCTAGTTCGTCTGTCTCCCTTCCTTTTATCCCCTCTAGATCACCATTCTCCTCAGCATTCTGACTGACGATACGCACGCCATAATCAGCTGCACCCATCTATCATCAAATCCTAGCTTGAGCATCATTTTCTTCAGGAATGCCCATTCGACTCTGTCATACGCCTTATGCATGTCAAGCTTAATAGCACAGTCTTTCCTCTTAATAATATTGGTTTTTCTACTCTAGAACATTTAGTTGTTTCTAACTAAGAAAAAATATTCTTCTGCAAGGGGTAAGTAAAAAATGTTCTACCTATAGAAAAAAACAATTTGTTACATTAGGGACAACTAGTCTCATGTAAGAGTGGAAACATTCCTAGTTTTTTAATTATACATTATTGTTATTTTTATATTACTTTTTCTAAATACATAATTGTTTTTATGGTCAGACTATATCTACTATCCTGTCATGTCAGTTTTTTCAACTTGTATACCTTTGTTTTTAGTTGGAGTTTTCCTCGCCAGCTTCATTTGTAGACTCGCTAGCTAGGTGGCCTGCGGGAAGAAGATTCACATAATAGTCACACCATAGCACCCAAAAATGTTAGAACTTGTGAAATGAGATAAGTTTCATGAAAAGTACCACGTAGCTCTGCAGTGGCCCTCTCTCAGACCGTATCTCCGCCCTAGTGGTGTCATCGTACACATCGGCGATGACATCATCATTGGAGTCCTCCATAATCGCTTTGTCGGTGTAGGGGGCCTTGATGTGGGTCCTAGTGGTCCTATGCAACCAAGTCAGGTATCAGTCGAAGTTGCGCTAGTCATGTGGGAAATCTTCTATGGGATCCCTACGCTCCCTCTGGTCCCACAAATGGATAGAATCGTTGTGATAGACACGCCAATCCTTCTCCTTGTACCTTCTCCTTGGATAGCAGGTAAGAGCAATCGCCTAGGTTGGCGTTCGGATTGTCTCGACGGCAGGCTATGCACAGCTGCCGATAGGTCCATGCTAGGACCACGCTGCCCTAGTACTGTCCTATGTTCTCCCAAGGTTGGTTGAGTATCCGCAGGACCGACCAAGTGATTATGTTGCTCGACGTGTTGGGGAATATGAAAGCACTCACAAAGTGTCAAAGCCACATTTTGGCGTACGTCTCCACCAGGTCTCCCGAAACTCCTGGCAGGCAAATGCTGAAGTGGTGGCTGATCCAACCCAACGGTACTCTAGAAGTTTTCCTACAATTAAAAAAAAATAATATAGACATTCGGAAAAAAAATTAGACATTAATTTTTTTTAAGACATTCAAATCTTTTTTAAGACATTCAAAAAAATAATAATGTAAGGATAATAAATAAAAACGGCCCACACGAAGGCCCATGCGGGTGCGCTCTTTTTTTTTACGCCGTCGCTGCATAAGCATAACGTGCATTCATACCCCTTCCGTCCGCTGCATCCCTACTCGTGGGTCTGTCTGCCTCTGTCGCCCCCTCTCGCTCTCCGACGACTGGTGGGCCGCCGCCGCCGCCGCCCTAAGCCAGGTGCTGAGGCTTTAGTTGGTCTCTTCGCCGGCAACGAGCACCCACCAGGTACTTCCACCCCTTCCCTTCCCTTCCCTTCAAGCTGAGCACCGAAACCCTAACCTAAAGCTATTAGCTATTTGACAAGCCTCCAAAGTTTTTGCAAAAATTATTTGGTGTACATGTGTACACCCATGTCCCTTTACTGGATCCGCCCCTGCTGTAAGCTATTTCCGTCCGGATCTGACCCCAATTACACGCATACGCATGTGTTACGCCCACGCAGGATCCAGATCGTGCTACGACGGCTCCTATCCATCCGCCATGGTAAGATCCGCCCCTCTCCCCAGTGATCTTATGATCTGTGCCCTTGTGTTTGCGCCGGGCTCGCTGTTCATGCGAGTTCCTGTAGATGGCGGTCACGATCTAGCACTGGATCTCATTTGAAATCTGAAGCTTTTTCTGTGCGCTTTTGTAGATTAATTTCGTGCTCCTGATCAGCCGCCAAGGCAAGGTGAGGCTCACCAAGTGGTATTCTCCGTACACTCAGAAGGAGAGGACCAAGGTCAGTATCCCACACTGCTCTGTGCGATAACTCGTGTAATTCAGTCCTGGTTGCTCTGTGTTCATCACTGGCAGTGGGTGCTAATTTCTGCAAGAGTTATGGTTGCTCTGTGTTCATCACTAGCAGTGGGTGCTAATTTCTGCAAGAGTTATGGTTGCTCTGTGTTCATCACTGGCAGTGGGTGGTAATTTCTGCAAGAGTTAAGACTATGCATGCCAATCTGTGTCAGGACTTTGCAGCCATGACTTGTTCCAACAAATCGATATTTAACATTAGAAATGAATGGATAGTGGCCGCTTTGTAATAAGTTTGATGTACAGTATGCGTGTCGGTTGCCAACTTCTAGCTGTATCTTGATCCAGCACCCGTGTCTCCATACAGACTCTGATGTATGTTTTTTGTTATGTAAACTTGATTATGTATTCATTCATGTTATTTTTTCTCTTGTTGTATTTGGTAATTTACGGTTTTGTGATATCATATATCTGCTACCACTAGTATTATAGAGCAGCAGGCAGTGAGAAGTGACAATATTATCTTAAATTCAATCATCTGAACAAATTTTCATTTCTCCTACTCGTTGCCTCCCTTGTCTCTTCCTCTAACGCGTTGTTGGGTAACAAGTGAGTAGAGCCCCATGTATTTTCTCATCAACTTGAATTCGTATAGGACTTCCTCATTAAAACTGGCTGTTGGTAGGGATCTCTTCCATCAAATATTCTGTTTTTAGCTGGGTACTCGGTTTCAAGTACCCATGGATTTTTTGTTTGTTTACTACTTTACTGGCTTCAAGTTGATGAGAAAATACATGGGGCTCTACTCACTTGTTACCCAACAACGCGTTAGAGGAAGAGACAAGGGAGGCAACGAGTAGGAGAAATGAAAATTTGTTCAGATGATTGAATTTAAGATAATATTGTCACTTCTCACTGCCTGCTGCTCTATAATACTAGTGGTAGCAGATATATGATATCACAAAACCGTAAATTACCAAATACAACAAGAGAAAAAATAACATGAATGAATACATAATCAAGTTTACATAACAAAAAACATACATCAGAGTCTGTATGGAGACACGGGTGCTGGATCAAGATACAGCTAGAAGTTGGCAACCGACACGCATACTGTACATCAAACTTATTACAAAGCGGCCACTATCCATTCATTTCTAATGTTAAATATCGATTTGTTGGAACAAGTCATGGCTGCAAAGTCCTGACACAGATTGGCATGCATAGTCTTAACTCTTGCAGAAATTACCACCCACTGCCAGTGATGAACACAGAGCAACCATAACTCTTGCAGAAATTAGCACCCACTGCTAGTGATGAACACAGAGCAACCATAACTCTTGCAGAAATTAGCACCCACTGCCAGTGATGAACACAGAGCAACCAGGACTGAATTACACGAGTTATCGCACAGAGCAGTGTGGGATACTGACCTTGGTCCTCTCCTTCTGAGTGTACGGAGAATACCACTTGGTGAGCCTCACCTTGCCTTGGCGGCTGATCAGGAGCACGAAATTAATCTACAAAAGCGCACAGAAAAAGCTTCAGATTTCAAATGAGATCCAGTGCTAGATCGTGACCGCCATCTACAGGAACTCGCATGAACAGCGAGCCCGGCGCAAACACAAGGGCACAGATCATAAGATCACTGGGGAGAGGGGCGGATCTTACCATGGCGGATGGATAGGAGCCGTCGTAGCACGATCTGGATCCTGCGTGGGCGTAACACATGCGTATGCGTGTAATTGGGGTCAGATCCGGACGGAAATAGCTTACAGCAGGGGCGGATCCAGTAAAGGGACATGGGTGTACACATGTACACCAAATAATTTTTGCAAAAACTTTGGAGGCTTGTCAAATAGCTAATAGCTTTAGGTTAGGGTTTCGGTGCTCAGCTTGAAGGGAAGGGAAGGGAAGGGGTGGAAGTACCTGGTGGGTGCTCGTTGCCGGCGAAGAGACCAACTAAAGCCTCAGCACCTGGCTTAGGGCGGCGGCGGCGGCGGCCCACCAGTCGTCGGAGAGCGAGAGGGGGGCGACAGAGGCAGACAGACCCACGAGTAGGGATGCAGCGGACGGAAGGGGTATGAATGCACGTTATGCTTATGCAGCGACGGCGTAAAAAAAAAGAGCGCACCCGCATGGGCCTTCGTGTGGGCCGTTTTTATTTATTATCCTTACATTATTATTTTTTTGAATGTCTTAAAAAAGATTTGAATGTCTTAAAAAAAATTAATGTCTAATTTTTTTTCCGAATGTCTATATTATTTTTTTTTAATTGTAGGAAAACTTCTAGAGTACCGTTGGGTTGGATCAGCCACCACTTCAGCATTTGCCTGCCAGGAGTTTCGGGAGACCTGGTGGAGACGTACGCCAAAATGTGGCTTTGACACTTTGTGAGTGCTTTCATATTCCCCAACACGTCGAGCAACATAATCACTTGGTCGGTCCTGCGGATACTCAACCAACCTTGGGAGAACATAGGACAGTACTAGGGCAGCGTGGTCCTAGCATGGACCTATCGGCAGCTGTGCATAGCCTGCCGTCGAGACAATCCGAACGCCAACCTAGGCGATTGCTCTTACCTGCTATCCAAGGAGAAGGTACAAGGAGAAGGATTGGCGTGTCTATCACAACGATTCTATCCATTTGTGGGACCAGAGGGAGCGTAGGGATCCCATAGAAGATTTCCCACATGACTAGCGCAACTTCGACTGATACCTGACTTGGTTGCATAGGACCACTAGGACCCACATCAAGGCCCCCTACACCGACAAAGCGATTATGGAGGACTCCAATGATGATGTCATCGCCGATGTGTACGATGACACCACTAGGGCGGAGATACGGTCTGAGAGAGGGCCACTGCAGAGCTACGTGGTACTTTTCATGAAACTTATCTCATTTCACAAGTTCTAACATTTTTGGGTGCTATGGTGTGACTATTATGTGAATCTTCTTCCCGCAGGCCACCTAGCTAGCGAGTCTACAAATGAAGCTGGCGAGGAAAACTCCAACTAAAAACAAAGGTATACAAGTTGAAAAAACTGACATGACAGGATAGTAGATATAGTCTGACCATAAAAACAATTATGTATTTAGAAAAAGTAATATAAAAATAACAATAATGTATAATTAAAAAACTAGGAATGTTTCCACTCTTACATGAGACTAGTTGTCCCTAATGTAACAAATTGTTTTTTTCTATAGGTAGAACATTTTTTACTTACCCCTTGCAGAAGAATATTTTTTCTTAGTTAGAAACAACTAAATGTTCTAGAGTAGAAAAACCAATATTATTAAGAGGAAAGACTGTGCTATTAAGCTTGACATGCATAAGGCGTATGACAGAGTCGAATGGGCATTCCTGAAGAAAATGATGCTCAAGCTAGGATTTGATGATAGATGGGTGCAGCTGATTATGGCGTGCGTATCGTCAGTCAGAATGCTGAGGAGAATGGTGATCTAGAGGGGATAAAAGGAAGGGAGACAGACGAACTAGCATTTCCAGAGAATTACAGTCAAGAGAGAATTACAGTCAAGAGAGCCGTGGGCATTCCTTGTCAGCCATTGCTTCCAAGTAGTCCAAATTTCGTTTGCACCAGCACCAACCTTTCTCCGTGTCGATGAACAGCGGCTCTGAATCGCAGTGACCCAGAACAGCGACTCTACTTGCACGGCGCACTCCCTGGACATCTAGTGCTCCTACCTACAGGCTATAAGGTTGGTTCTCCCAATACCCTACAGGGTTGGTTCTCCCAATGCCCTCCATTCTCAACCTATACCATTTCCTTTTTAACCATTGTTAATAGGAGTAGCTCATTGCTAAGCCTGGCAGAACTGCCAATCTTTCGATGGTGTAGGTGTAGAGCCTAGCATTGTAAGAAAAGTTTAATGGAAGAAAAGAATAGAATGATTCAATCCCATGTTTGTGCTCCAGCATATATAAGGGTGCAGACTACGGGAAAGATGGTAGTCCGTGTAGGGGAGATATTGGTGAGAAATAATGCCTGTTTTATGTGGCCAGGCGGAGAGCAGACTGAAAATAGTGGGGAGTTATTCGACCGTGCACATATTGAATCCACCACAGTAAAAAGCCTGCACCAAATCAATCCAGAAATACTGATATTTGTTTACAAGCACAGCAGCTTACATATATGGCCACCCAAGTTTCAACCCTACCTATCCCAGGCGCTACAAGCGCAAATTAGGAGAATAAAGCATCACAACAACACTGACAACCTGCAGTGGTTTTCAATGAGGACATTGGAGAACACAATAAACAATCAACGAGGACATTGGAGAACACAATAAACAATCAATGAGGTCAAGAAAATATGCACTTATAACACCAGGAATTTACAACTATGCCTGAGCAAATCCTGAAAATCACAACTTTACTTGCAACGGAACACATACATGTCACCATGTTCGCTTGTTCGGTTCAGGGCTTATTTCAGCTTGTTTCAGCTTATTCTCTCTCACAGAATCAGCCGAAACCAGCACAAACCAGCACCAGCACCAACACATCACGCTCATTCTAAATGACCTGGAGTCTTGAAATCGGTATTCCATAGAAAACATGAGCAGAGCAAATGGACTGGCAGTCCAGTGTATTACAATTGCTTGTATAACAACGACAAGATAGAGCAAAGGGGCAGGCATTAGAGTGGTGAAGAACTTTATTTTGTAGCCTGAGCAATGATGTTACTTATGGAGCTAGCTTCCTCTTTAGCAGCTTCGACTAACGAATCCTGCACAATTCATATTTCAGAAAGAATTTTGTTAGAATAAAAAGATCATGCACTTCTAACAGCGGTTAATTCATAAAGTACAGCATTCTATCCAGAGTACTGGATATGTGGGTGATATAGGGAATGAAGCAGGTTTTGTGCCTTAATCCATGCACAAGTTTTACTTCAATAGGAGACAGAAAATGGGGAAGGCAGTAGGTAAAGCAAAGGTGTTAGAATACTTAAGAATCCTCTACTGAATCACAGGGTAAAACTAAACCACAGCACCGAACAACAAGCAAACAAAATCTCATGCTACACATTGTACACTCCTGATTAATTGTGAAAAATATTGAATTTTCAAGGAAATGTAAAAGGACAAGTTAGCCAAATGTCAGGATTGCATACCTGTGCAGCAATAAGTCTTGCAACATTCTTCTTGCTAGATTCTTGAAGTTCACCAGCGATGAGAATCTCATCCAGTATGTAGTAGGCCTGCATAAATCGAAAACTGGGACTGATGAACATAACTACGCACCCAAAGCATGATCAGAAGCTAGCACAAAGTTGCCAATGACTAAGTCCAATCCCAGGTCCAAAGTGTTGATAAGCATTAGAGATTACCTTATGGAAATTGAATATCAAATCCAGTTCACATACCTGAAGAATTTGTAGAGAAAACAGTTAAAACGATGACATGAAAACATAAATCTTTATTTATGAGATTGAATACTGAAGCACTCAC
>JAHUYU010002181.1:0-18661 GCA_030439765.1 Tripidium arundinaceum | reverse complement strand
ATTGTGGTTATGTCCAGATCCAACTTTGCGAGCTTGCTAAGCTGGTCGATCTGTAAAACATGCAACCTGCCTACAAACCCGTACAGTTTGAGGCTCTGTAGATTCTTTAAAGGCAGGAATGTGTCATCCAAACAACATCGATTTTCTTTGTGGAACCATACTGACAAGGATTCCAAATGGACATGGCCCAATATTGCAGAGGAAAACACCATACTGTTACTCCTGCTGACGCCGAACACTCCCAGTTTGCGCAATTGGGTGAGCTTCTTTAGCTCTTTTAGTATGCCCTCCCCCGCTGAAGCACCAATATTAACTACACCAAGCATGTGCAATCCCCTCAGTTCCCCGATCCCACTGGGCACCTCAACACCACCAAGAGGACAGCGACGTCGGTGGAACTTGGACAACCAGGATACAGAAGTTGGTGGCGCTAATGGATCCTCTGGTGCGATAGTAGTCGTGCCGCCACGGATGTATTGTAGCTTTTTTTTAGTTTGGTGATACTTGCTGGCAGAGTGACTATAGAGGTGTTTATCACATCCAAAGTCTGAAGCAGGCTCAGATCCATCTGCTCAACATTGTCGTCATCTGTGAAACCTAATGCATCTTCCAGATCCAACACCAAAGAAACTTCGTATGTTTGGAGATGAAGAATGATTTCCACATATCAAACACAGTCATAGACCGTAGGCGTGGGAAGTCGATGCTCCCGAACAAAATCCTATCTCTGTCCCAGCTTTCAGATATGACAAGATGACGCTCACTGCGTTGGGTGGTTAGGGCGCCTCTGTCAGCCAGTTCAATGGCAATTCTTGTTAGCTAAATTGTTGCATCACTTTGTAAAAACTTTGTTCATCATATGCATTTGTCAGGTTAGCGGGTAGCGCGTGGCTGGAGGCGTGCTCGGCCCATGACGCAGCCCGGTTGGGTCTGTATGTCAGCGCCATGGTGCGTGTTGCCGCACGTAGCGCGCATCGCAGTGAAATGACGTCGCTTACGGCACGCAACATGGCGCGGGGACTCGGAGGCTGTTCCGAGATCTCTGGTGGTTGCATCGAGTCAATAAAAGGCAATGAGAAGATCCGGAAAGGCTGCGACATTGTGCAGCGCATATCTCTCTCTCGTTCGTTTTCGCGTTTTCATCTGCTTCTCCCTAGAATCTGCCTGGTACCCGGATGCTCTTGAGCAAACAGCGAGCCATCTCCACAACAGAATGGAGTGGTTGAACGGCGTAATCAGACTGTTGTGGAGATGGCTCGCTGTTTGCTCAAGAGCATCCGGGTACCAGGCAGATTCTAGGGAGAAGCAGATGAAAACGCGAAAACGAACGAGAGAGAGATATGCGCTGCACAATGTCGCAGCCTTTCCGGATCTTCTCATTGCCTTTTATTGACTCGATGCAACCACCAGAGATCTCGGAACAGCCTCCGAGTCCCCGCGCCATGTTGCGTGCCGTAAGCGACGTCATTTCACTGCGATGCGCGCTACGTGCGGCAACACGCACCATGGCGCTGACATACAGACCCAACCGGGCTGCGTCATGGGCCGAGCACGCCTCCAGCCACGCGCTACCCGCTAACCTGACAAATGCATATGATGAACAAAGTTTTTACAAAGTGATGCAACAATTTAGCTAACAAGAATTGCCATTGAACTGGCTGACAGAGGCGCCCTAACCACCCAACGCAGTGAGCGTCATCTTGTCATATCTGAAAGCTGGGACAGAGATAGGATTTTGTTCGGGAGCATCGACTTCCCACGCCTACGGTCTATGACTGTGTTTGATATGTGGAAATCATTCTTCATCTCCAAACATACGAAGTTTCTTTGGGTGTTGGATCTGGAAGATGCATTAGGTTTCACAGATGACGACAATGTTGAGCAGATGGATCTGAGCCTGCTTCAGACTTTGGATGTGATAAACACCTCTATAGTCACTCTGCCAGCAAGTATCACCAAACTAAAAAAAAGCTACAATACATCCGTGGCGGCACGACTACTATCGCACCAGAGGATCCATTAGCGCCACCAACTTCTGTATCCTGGTTGTCCAAGTTCCACCGACGTCGCTGTCCTCTTGGTGGTGTTGAGGTGCCCAGTGGGATCGGGGAACTGAGGGGATTGCACATGCTTGGTGTAGTTAATATTGGTGCTTCAGCGGGGGAGGGCATACTAAAAGAGCTAAAGAAGCTCACCCAATTGCGCAAACTGGGAGTGTTCGGCGTCAGCAGGAGTAACAGTATGGTGTTTTCCTCTGCAATATTGGGCCATGTCCATTTGGAATCCTTGTCAGTATGGTTCCACAAAGAAAATCGATGTTGTTTGGATGACACATTCCTGCCTTTAAAGAATCTACAGAGCCTCAAACTGTACGGGTTTGTAGGCAGGTTGCATGTTTTACAGATCGACCAGCTTAGCAAGCTCGCAAAGTTGGATCTGGACATAACCACATTAATGGAAGAGGACATAAGGTTTCTTGGCATGCTACCAAAACTATGTGTTCTACGCCTTTGTGTCATTCAGCCTGAAGATGGTCTGCTCCCTTTTTGTGTTTTTATTACCAATGGAGTTGAGCAGCGCTCTTATCAGAAGCTCAAGGTCCTTGAGATTGCTTGCAGGTTCAGCTTATATGTGACTTTTGGATCAGTAACACTGCTGCAGCGGGTGTTATGACCGGCATCTCCTACACACACCGGAAACGCCCCAGTAGCTAGGCCACACCCAAGGCCTGGGCAAAGGCGCCTGATTTGGCCCAGGACAGGGCCGGCGTGAACAGTACCTGCGGGTACTGTTCACACGCGACTAGCAGGAGAGGAAGTCCAAATTAGAGGAAAAGTAGAAATAGAATTTGTTTGGGAAATAATATAGGATAAGGTCGTCTTGTTTAGAAAGTAGAAGTTCAAAGCTATAACGACTCTTTTCTTGCAGAATAAGTCTACATTGCTTAGGAATCAAGTCTCCCTGCACATAAATATAGGGGCAACGTAACCTCTCAATATTAAGCAAGGCAATATTTGTTCCCTGGCCTCAAGGGCCTTGGGCGACCTCTCCCTCTCCCTCACGCTGCCCTAGCGCCGCCACCTCCCTCTGCGCCACCATGGCTCCACGCCACCGCCGTGAGATCAAGCCCAGGCCTCCCATCTTCCATCCCTACGCACTACGCAGCCGGGGTAGGATCAAGGATCCTATCAATCTGGTATCGGTGATGTCAGGTTCCGATGCTACCGCTGGGGTTGATGCCAAGACCACCGCGCCGCCGGTCCAGCCGATCATGCTGCCGGCGCAGCAGGTGGTGCCGCCCTCCGCCCTTGACGCCATTACGAAGGCCCTCTCCGAGGTTGCCCAGCAGCTGGCCAACCTCAATGCGTAGCAGGCGAGCATCAACTCGCGGCTGGCCACCATGGAGAGCCATCAGGCGTCGTCCTCGGCGGGCGCCCTGCCCCAAAGTTTCCCCTACAGGATGCCCGGGTACGGCACGACAGCGATGCCGACATATTCCACCACCACCGCCATACCGGTAGCCACCCTAACCGCTGCCGCCGCCACCATTGCATACACTGTGCCACCCACCACCCTTCCTGCCGCGCTGTCCACCACCATGCCCGCCGCACCCACTGCCACTACATCATCCGTACCCATCCACCTCATCAATTTCCCCCACTCGCCGTCCCCGCTGCCCGATTTCTCGGTGTCAACCACTCCGGTGTTCCCGCAGTTCACCGCCCCAGCACCGCCTCCCACGCCCACCCTAGGTGCGCCCGCCGAGCTGGGCGTGCCCTGGTTTAGCAAGCTCGACTTCACCACCTACGATGGCTCGGAGGATCCCCTGAATTGGCTCACCCATTGTGAGCGGTTTTTTCGGGGGCAACGCATGCTTGCATTGGACCGCGTCTAGCTCGCGTCCTACCAATGCTCCTTCAAAGAAGGGCACGGAAGGCCACCCCTGCACCGACCACCAATGTTCCCAGCAGTCGAGCCCAAGAGACGACCGGACGAAGAATCGGTGATGACGAAGTCCCCGAGCCTAGACGAGAGGCACCGGGAGGGAGGACCACCACAGCAAGGCCGGAGACACCAGAGGCGAACCAACCGCCTCCAGCCTTCTCAAGGTCCGCAGCAGCGACTGCAGAGTAAGGGAGCTCCAGTAGGCCACGTCGCTTCAGGCCCGACATCAGGCGATCTGAAGTGCAAGTTTTGCTGACATAGACTGTTCCGAGGATGATGAAGCTTGTTGTAATTGGTGATCCATTGTCTTGGTGCAGCGAGGCGTCGACCGAGGAATTACACCTGGTCAACATTGATGACGCGCGACGAGAAGCAGAGCCATGTGCCCCAGATCCTAGCGCCCGGGACGATAGTAAGGACCAGCCAGAGGAAACACTCGAAAAACTAGAAATTCCAACCGGCCCTGAAGACGACCAGTACGCGAAGCTAGTAGATGGGGGCGTGGCGCACGAAACGACCACTAGCTCTGATCCAGTAACCAATCCCCGAGCGCACCCGCCGGAGACGGCTCTTGGTGCTCTGATCCGACCACGGAGCGATGAGGGGCAAGAACCCTCAGGGAATATCCCCGAGGTGATAGAAGAAGTCGACCGAGACCTGCCCCATTCCTGGGAGGCCCCTCCTCGGCCCATGCGTACTTTTGTGTGCCGAGGAGATGTACTGGAGGTGGTGGAGGAGGAGGAAGCCAGCGAGCAGGTGAAATGGCTCCGAGCCGCCCTTTCATCGGTGTCGAGCAAGATACAAGTAAGTCGAGTGGCGTTGTCATTTGTTATTATGAAGTTCAGACCTGAATTATCGTTGCCGCAGGAGGTGCTGAAGACATCCGAGCACCGCGCTCGCCTTTTGGAGCGGGCTGCACCAGCCCTCGCCGAGAATAAGAGGCTACGGAAGTCGGTGGAGGCGCTGGAGAAGAGTTTGGCCGGAGCCCATGAAGACAAGGAGAAGCTACAGTCGCGCGTAACGCAGCTGGAAACCGAAAATTTGGCGAAGACCAAGCAGCTGGACATGGCTGTCTCCTGGAAGAATGGTAAGGCCTCAGGCCTTGCAGCATAATGCCTTGCTGTTGCCGTAAGTTGGGCTAATGGTACTCTTTGTTCATGCAGAGCTGGAAACCGAGCTGCTCCTAGCACACGAGGCGACGGCGAAGCTGGAAACCGAGCTGCTCCCAGCACGCGAGGCGACGGCGGCGGCAGCGGTTAGGGTGGCTACCGGTATGGCGGTGGTGGTGGAATATGTCGGCATCGCTGTCGTGCCGTACCCGGGCATCCTGTAGGGGAAACTTTGGGGCAGGGCGCCCGCCGAGGACGACGCCTGATGGCTCTCCATGGTGGCCAGCCGCGAGTTGATGCTCGCCTGCTACGCATTGAGGTTGGCCAGCTGCTGGGCAACCTCGGAGAGGGCCTTCGTAATGGCGTCAAGGGCGGAGGGCGGCACCACCTGCTGCGCCGGCAGCATGATCGGCTGGACCGGCGGCGCGGTGGTCTTGGCATCAACCCCAGCGGTAGCATCGGAACCTGACATCACCGATACCAGATTGATAGGATCCTTGATCCTACCCCGGCTGCGTAGTGCGTAGGGATGGAAGATGGGAGGCCTGGGCTTGATCTCACGGCGGTGGCGTGGAGCCATGGTGGCGCAGAGGGAGGTGGCGGCGCTAGGGCAGCGTGAGGGAGAGGGAGAGGTCGCCCAAGGCCCTTGAGGCCAGGGAACAAATATTGCCTTGCTTAATATTGAGAGGTTACGTTGCCCCTATATTTATGTGCAGGGAGACTTGATTCCTAAGCAATGTAGACTTATTCTGCAAGAAAAGAGTCGTTATAGCTTTGAACTTCTACTTTCTAAACAAGACGACCTTATCCTATATTATTTCCCAAACAAATTCTATTTCTACTTTTCCTCTAATTTGGACTTCCTCTCCTGCTAGTCGCGTGTGAACAGTACCCGCAGGTACTGTTCACGCCGGCCCTGTCCTGGGCCAAATCAGGCGCCTTTGCCCAGGCCTTGGGTGTGGCCTAGCTACTGGGGCGTTTCCGGTGTGTGTAGGAGATGCCGGTCATAACACCCGCTGCAGCAGTGTTACTGATCCAAAAGTCACATATAAGCTGAACCTGCAAGCAATCTCAAGGACCTTGAGCTTCTGATAAGAGCGCTGCTCAACTCCATTGGTAATAAAAACACAAAAAGGGAGCAGACCATCTTCAGGCTGAATGACACAAAGGCGTAGAACACATAGTTTTGGTAGCATGCCAAGAAACCTTATGTCCTCTTCCATTAATGTGGTTATGTCCAGATCCAACTTTGCGAGCTTGCTAAGCTGGTCGATCTGTAAAACATGCAACCTGCCTACAAACCCGTACAGTTTGAGGCTCTGTAGATTCTTTAAAGGCAGGAATGTGTCATCCAAACAACATCGATTTTCTTTGTGGAACCATACTGACAAGGATTCCAAATGGACATGGCCCAATATTGCAGAGGAAAACACCATACTGTTACTCCTGCTGACGCCGAACACTCCCAGTTTGCGCAATTGGGTGAGCTTCTTTAGCTCTTTTAGTATGCCCTCCCCCGCTGAAGCACCAATATTAACTACACCAAGCATGTGCAATCCCCTCAGTTCCCCGATCCCACTGGGCACCTCAACACCACCAAGAGGACAGCGACGTCGGTGGAACTTGGACAACCAGGATACAGAAGTTGGTGGCGCTAATGGATCCTCTGGTGCGATAGTAGTCGTGCCGCCACGGATGTATTGTAGCTTTTTTTTAGTTTGGTGATACTTGCTGGCAGAGTGACTATAGAGGTGTTTATCACATCCAAAGTCTGAAGCAGGCTCAGATCCATCTGCTCAACATTGTCGTCATCTGTGAAACCTAATGCATCTTCCAGATCCAACACCCAAAGAAACTTCGTATGTTTGGAGATGAAGAATGATTTCCACATATCAAACACAGTCATAGACCGTAGGCGTGGGAAGTCCAAATTAGAGGAAAAGTAGAAATAGAATTTGTTTGGATGACACATTCCTGCCTTTAAAGAATCTACAGAGCCTCAAACTGTACGGGTTTGTAGGCAGGTTGCATGTTTTACAGATCGACCAGCTTAGCAAGCTCGCAAAGTTGGATCTGGACATAACCACATTAATGGAAGAGGACATAAGGTTTCTTGGCATGCTACCAAAACTATGTGTTCTACGCCTTTGTGTCATTCAGCCTGAAGATGGTCTGCTCCCTTTTTGTGTTTTTATTACCAATGGAGTTGAGCAGCGCTCTTATCAGAAGCTCAAGGTCCTTGAGATTGCTTGCAGGTTCAGCTTATATGTGACTTTTGGATCAGTAACACTGCTGCAGCGGGTGTTATGACCGGCATCTCCTACACACACCGGAAACGCCCCAGTAGCTAGGCCACACCCAAGGCCTGGGCAAAGGCGCCTGATTTGGCCCAGGACAGGGCCGGCGTGAACAGTACCTGCGGGTACTGTTCACACGCGACTAGCAGGAGAGGAAGTCCAAATTAGAGGAAAAGTAGAAATAGAATTTGTTTGGGAAATAATATAGGATAAGGTCGTCTTGTTTAGAAAGTAGAAGTTCAAAGCTATAACGACTCTTTTCTTGCAGAATAAGTCTACATTGCTTAGGAATCAAGTCTCCCTGCACATAAATATAGGGGCAACGTAACCTCTCAATATTAAGCAAGGCAATATTTGTTCCCTGGCCTCAAGGGCCTTGGGCGACCTCTCCCTCTCCCTCACGCTGCCCTAGCGCCGCCACCTCCCTCTGCGCCACCATGGCTCCACGCCACCGCCGTGAGATCAAGCCCAGGCCTCCCATCTTCCATCCCTACGCACTACGCAGCCGGGGTAGGATCAAGGATCCTATCAATCTGGTATCGGTGATGTCAGGTTCCGATGCTACCGCTGGGGTTGATGCCAAGACCACCGCGCCGCCGGTCCAGCCGATCATGCTGCCGGCGCAGCAGGTGGTGCCGCCCTCCGCCCTTGACGCCATTACGAAGGCCCTCTCCGAGGTTGCCCAGCAGCTGGCCAACCTCAATGCGTAGCAGGCGAGCATCAACTCGCGGCTGGCCACCATGGAGAGCCATCAGGCGTCGTCCTCGGCGGGCGCCCTGCCCCAAAGTTTCCCCTACAGGATGCCCGGGTACGGCACGACAGCGATGCCGACATATTCCACCACCACCGCCATACCGGTAGCCACCCTAACCGCTGCCGCCGCCGTCGCCTCGCGTGCTGGGAGCAGCTCGGTTTCCAGCTTCGCCGTCGCCTCGTGTGCTAGGAGCAGCTCGGTTTCCAGCTCTGCATGAACAAAGAGTACCATTAGCCCAACTTACGGCAACAGCAAGGCATTATGCTGCAAGGCCTGAGGCCTTACCATTCTTCCAGGAGACAGCCATGTCCAGCTGCTTGGTCTTCGCCAAATTTTCGGTTTCCAGCTGCGTTACGCGCGACTGTAGCTTCTCCTTGTCTTCATGGGCTCCGGCCAAACTCTTCTCCAGCGCCTCCACCGACTTCCGTAGCCTCTTATTCTCGGCGAGGGCTGGTGCAGCCCGCTCCAAAAGGCGAGCGCGGTGCTCGGATGTCTTCAGCACCTCCTGCGGCAACGATAATTCAGGTCTGAACTTCATAATAACAAATGACAACGCCACTCGACTTACTTGTATCTTGCTCGACACCGATGAAAGGGCGGCTCGGAGCCATTTCACCTGCTCGCTGGCTTCCTCCTCCTCCACCACCTCCAGTACATCTCCTCGGCACACAAAAGTACGCATGGGCCGAGGAGGGGCCTCCCAGGAATGGGGCAGGTCTCGGTCGACTTCTATCTCGGGGATATTCCCTGAGGGTTCTTGCCCCTCATCGCTCCGTGGTCGGATCAGAGCACCAAGAGCCGTCTCCGGCGGGTGCGCTCGGGGATTGGTTACTGGATCAGAGCTAGTGGTCGTTTCGTGCGCCACGCCCCCATCTACTAGCTTCGCGTACTGGTCGTCTTCAGGGCCGGTTGGAATTTCTAGTTTTTCGAGTGTTTCCTCTGGCTGGTCCTTACTATCGTCCCGGGCGCTAGGATCTGGGGCACATGGCTCTGCTTCTCGTCGCGCGTCATCAATGTTGACCAGGTGTAATTCCTCGGTCGACGCCTCGCTGCACCAAGACAATGGATCACCAATTACAACAAGCTTCATCATCCTCGGAACAGTCTATGTCAGCAAAACTTGCACTTCAGATCGCCTGATGTCGGGCCTGAAGCGACGTGGCCTACTGGAGCTCCCTTACTCTGCAGTCGCTGCTGCGGACCTTGAGAAGGCTGGAGGCGGTTGGTTCGCCTCTGGTGTCTCCGGCCTTGCTGTGGTGGTCCTCCCTCCCGGTGCCTCTCGTCTAGGCTCGGGGACTTCGTCATCACCGATTCTTCGTCCGGTCGTCTCTTGGGCTCGACTGCTGGGAACATTGGTGGTCGGTGCAGGGGTGGCCTTCCGTGCCCTTCTTTGAAGGAGCATTGGTAGGACGCGAGCTAGACGCGGTCCAATGCAAGCATGCGTTGCCCCCGAAAAAACCGCTCACAATGGGTGAGCCAATTCAGGGGATCCTCCGAGCCATCGTAGGTGGTGAAGTCGAGCTTGCTAAACCAGGGCACGCCCAGCTCGGCGGGCGCACCTAGGGTGGGCGTGGGAGGCGGTGCTGGGGCGGTGAACTGCGGGAACACCGGAGTGGTTGACACCGAGAAATCGGGCAGCGGGGACGGCGAGTGGGGGAAATTGATGAGGTGGATGGGTACGGATGATGTAGTGGCAGTGGGTGCGGCGGGCATGGTGGTGGACAGCGCGGCAGGAAGGGTGGTGGGTGGCACAGTGTATGCAATGGTGGCGGCGGCAGCGGTTAGGGTGGCTACCGGTATGGCGGTGGTGGTGGAATATGTCGGCATCGCTGTCGTGCCGTACCCGGGCATCCTGTAGGGGAAACTTTGGGGCAGGGCGCCCGCCGAGGACGACGCCTGATGGCTCTCCATGGTGGCCAGCCGCGAGTTGATGCTCGCCTGCTACGCATTGAGGTTGGCCAGCTGCTGGGCAACCTCGGAGAGGGCCTTCGTAATGGCGTCAAGGGCGGAGGGCGGCACCACCTGCTGCGCCGGCAGCATGATCGGCTGGACCGGCGGCGCGGTGGTCTTGGCATCAACCCCAGCGGTAGCATCGGAACCTGACATCACCGATACCAGATTGATAGGATCCTTGATCCTACCCCGGCTGCGTAGTGCGTAGGGATGGAAGATGGGAGGCCTGGGCTTGATCTCACGGCGGTGGCGTGGAGCCATGGTGGCGCAGAGGGAGGTGGCGGCGCTAGGGCAGCGTGAGGGAGAGGGAGAGGTCGCCCAAGGCCCTTGAGGCCAGGGAACAAATATTGCCTTGCTTAATATTGAGAGGTTACGTTGCCCCTATATTTATGTGCAGGGAGACTTGATTCCTAAGCAATGTAGACTTATTCTGCAAGAAAAGAGTCGTTATAGCTTTGAACTTCTACTTTCTAAACAAGACGACCTTATCCTATATTATTTCCCAAACAAATTCTATTTCTACTTTTCCTCTAATTTGGACTTCCTCTCCTGCTAGTCGCGTGTGAACAGTACCCGCAGGTACTGTTCACGCCGGCCCTGTCCTGGGCCAAATCAGGCGCCTTTGCCCAGGCCTTGGGTGTGGCCTAGCTACTGGGGCGTTTCCGGTGTGTGTAGGAGATGCCGGTCATAACACCCGCTGCAGCAGTGTTACTGATCCAAAAGTCACATATAAGCTGAACCTGCAAGCAATCTCAAGGACCTTGAGCTTCTGATAAGAGCGCTGCTCAACTCCATTGGTAATAAAAACACAAAAAAGGAGCAGACCATCTTCAGGCTGAATGACACAAAGGCGTAGAACACATAGTTTTGGTAGCATGCCAAGAAACCTTATGTCCTCTTCCATTAATGTGGTTATGTCCAGATCCAACTTTGCGAGCTTGCTAAGCTGGTCGATCTGTAAAACATGCAACCTGCCTACAAACCCGTACAGTTTGAGGCTCTGTAGATTCTTTAAAGGCAGGAATGTGTCATCCAAACAACATCGATTTTCTTTGTGGAACCATACTGACAAGGATTCCAAATGGACATGGCCCAATATTGCAGAGGAAAACACCATACTGTTACTCCTGCTGACGCCGAACACTCCCAGTTTGCGCAATTGGGTGAGCTTCTTTAGCTCTTTTAGTATGCCCTCCCCCGCTGAAGCACCAATATTAACTACACCAAGCATGTGCAATCCCCTCAGTTCCCCGATCCCACTGGGCACCTCAACACCACCAAGAGGACAGCGACGTCGGTGGAACTTGGACAACCAGGATACAGAAGTTGGTGGCGCTAATGGATCCTCTGGTGCGATAGTAGTCGTGCCGCCACGGATGTATTGTAGCTTTTTTTTAGTTTGGTGATACTTGCTGGCAGAGTGACTATAGAGGTGTTTATCACATCCAAAGTCTGAAGCAGGCTCAGATCCATCTGCTCAACATTGTCGTCATCTGTGAAACCTAATGCATCTTCCAGATCCAACACCCAAAGAAACTTCGTATGTTTGGAGATGAAGAATGATTTCCACATATCAAACACAGTCATAGACCGTAGGCGTGGGAAGTCGATGCTCCCGAACAAAATCCTATCTCTGTCCCAGCTTTCAGATATGACAAGATGACGCTCACTGCGTTGGGTGGTTAGGGCGCCTCTGTCAGCCAGTTCAATGGCAATTCTTGTTAGCTAAATTGTTGCATCACTTTGTAAAAACTTTGTTCATCATATGCATTTGTCAGGTTAGCGGGTAGCGCGTGGCTGGAGGCGTGCTCGGCCCATGACGCAGCCCGGTTGGGTCTGTATGTCAGCGCCATGGTGCGTGTTGCCGCACGTAGCGCGCATCGCAGTGAAATGACGTCGCTTACGGCACGCAACATGGCGCGGGGACTCGGAGGCTGTTCCGAGATCTCTGGTGGTTGCATCGAGTCAATAAAAGGCAATGAGAAGATCCGGAAAGGCTGCGACATTGTGCAGCGCATATCTCTCTCTCGTTCGTTTTCGCGTTTTCATCTGTTTCGCTCTCGCCGCGGTCATCACGCCGCTGCCACGTCGCCGCCGGTGTTCGCGTGTGAGTCCAGGGCATCGCCTGGCTCCAACAAGTGGTATCAGAGCTGAAGGTTGCTGAGGAGGAGGCGTGTGGTGGCGGTGAGCAGTTGCTGAAGACGCAAGGTGGAGATATCCACCGGATCGGAGAAGAAGGAGGCGTGAACCGGTGTCGTCGGAGATGGGTGATCAGGGCGACAAGGAGGTGATGGAGCGGGCGTTCAATCAGGCGGCCGGAAACCTGGTGTGGCCGATGCTCACCCGTACCAACTACCAGGAGTGGTCCTCGCACGTGCAGTGCAATCTGGAGGGGATGTTCCTTTGGGACGCAGTTGAATCTGACAAGGTGGAAAGGCGTCGAGATCGGCTGGCTCTTGGAGCCATGCTCCGCGGCGTTCCATAGGAGATGCACTCTATGCTCCTGAACAAGAAATCAGTGAAGGAGGCATGGGAGGCAATCAAGACGATGCGTCTTGGTGCAGATCGCGTCAAGGAGGTGAACACCCAGAAGTTGTTGGCTGAATTCAAGGCAATCTCGTTCAAGCCAGGAGAGACCATTGATGACTTTGCCATCGGATCACCAAGCTCGCCACGGATCTGCGTGGCCTCGGGGAGAAGAGTGTTGACGACTCACGAGTGGTGAGGAAATTTCTCCGTGTCGTGCCACCACGGTACAACCAGGTGGCAGTCGCGATCGAAATGTTTTGTGACATGAAAGAGCTAACGATCGAGGAGCTCGTGGGTCGCCTTCGGGCGGTCGAAGATCGTTTTGAACCCTCGGTGGAGCAAGTCACGGACAAAGTCGGTCGGCTGTTGTTGACGGAGGAAGATTGGGCGGCCAGAAACAAAAGCTGCGTTGTGCCGGACTCGTCGTCGGGGTCTGGCAGCAAGGGCGGTGGCCGTTACGTCAAGAAGGAATGGTCCGGAGCGCGCGGTGGCGGCGAAGCGCGCGACTCCGGCGTGAAGCTCACATCGATGGGCACACCACGACGGAAAGGAAAGTGCCGCAAGTGCGGCATCTACGGGCACTTCACGAAGGAGTGCAAGTCGAAGGTGCAGAACGAGGAGCGGCAGGAGGCCGCTCACCATGTCAACGCCGACGCTGAACCGGCACTCATGGTGGCGCAAGTCTGCAACGTCCTGCGGACGACGACGCCGGGCACGCAGCGCGTGTTCCTAAACCAGGAATGCGTGTTCCCGGCGGAATGCGGCGAAGGGGCATGGGTGCTCGACACTGGCGCCACAAACCATATGACGGGGTGCCGGGAGTCTCTGGCAACTCTGGACGAGACGGTGCGAGGCGCTGTGAGGTTTGGAGACGGATCAAATGTGGAGATCCACGGGATCGTTGCAGTGACGATCGCCGGGAAGAACCAGGATCACCGGGTGCTTACTGAGGTATACTAAGCCTTGGTCAGTTGGAAGAAGGGGGGTGCCGCATTGAAATCCATGACGGCATCCTGAAGGTGCTCGAGCGCCGCTAGCCTAGAGTTGAGAAGCGTGGGGTGCTGATCCGGGCAGAGAGAAGGAATCGCCTGTATATCATGAAGGTGAACCTGACCTCGCCTATCTGCCTGTTGACCAAGATGGATGAGGAGGCGTGGTTGTGGCATGCACGGTATGGGTATCTCAATTTCAGGTCTCTACGCGATCTAGGTGCCAAGGAGATGGTGGAGGGCATTCCACTGATCCGTCGAGCTGAACAGGTGTGTGATGGCTGTGCACTCGGGAAACAGCATCGTGCACCATTCCCTCAGGCCTCCACATACCGCGCAAGTGCGGGGCTTGAGTTAGTCCACGGTGATCTATGTGGACAGATCACACCGCCCACGCCGGGTGGGAAGGCATACTTCTTGCTGATGGTTGATGATCACAGTCGCTATATGTGGCTGGAACTGTTGGCGTCCAAGGATGAGGCGCTGACCTACTTCAAGAAGATCAAGGTGGTGGCTGAGGTGGAGTCTGGCCGTCGCCTCAAAGCGTTCAAGACTGATCATGGTGGTGAGTTTAACTCAGGTGTGTTTTTGGTTTACTGTAATGACCATGGAATCAAGCGCAACACCACCACAGCTTACTCCCCACAACAGAATGGAGTGGTTGAACGGCGTAATCAGACTGTTGTGGAGATGGCTCGCTGTTTGCTCAAGAGCATCCGGGTACCAGGCAGATTCTAGGGAGAAGCAGTGAAGGCGGCGATGTATTTGCTGAATCGCTCGCCAACGAAGAGCCTGAACGGGAAAACTCCATTTGAAGCCTGGTTCGGGAGAAAACCAAGTGTATGGCTGTTGGCGGTTACTAAAGACATATTTCATACCGCCAACTTGTATGAAAATTGGAGAAAATACATGTTTTACTTACATATTTCTTTGATATTCACCTAGTTCCACATGTATTGGAAGATTACTGTTTTGCGGGACTTAAGTGTGGAATTAGTGTAAAACTCGGGAAAATGCGCAATCAACAAAGCGTATTTCGCGCAGCCCAAGTTGAAGCATGCAAAGAAGGCCAAATCCACAATACGAACCAGGGCCAATACCCAACATAGAAGTGATCCAGACCCATCAGGGAGCCCACCAGACAAAGTCGGTGGCGAGAGACGGCAGCCAGGGTGCGGCCGACCCCCTGGTGCGGCCGCCCCCCTGGTGGCGCATCTCGGGCCTATCTTTCGCATGTCGGTTCCTATGGCAGTGCTAAAGGCGGTTCCATAGGTTACCAAGAATATTCGTCCACGAACCGACCTCTAGGCACTATATAATGCAGCCATGTTCTCCTCAGAAGTTAGAAGTTTCACATAGAAGTTTCAAACAAGTTTCACAAGTTATATCCAGGCAATACAACTCCAGAGCTCTCTAGTTTTAGATTATCCTTTTAGTTGTAGTTTAGATCTAGAGCAGAACTTCAAGTTGTAAAGAGGAGAAGAACATCTTGGCTGTTCTTGGTATGAATGAATCTAGTTCTAGCTCCATTTTGTTCTTGTTCTCTACTTATATTTATAGTATTGTTCTTGAATTAGAGCTAAGTTCTTCATTCATGTTCTTCGTATTAGAACTAGTTCTTAGTTCGAATATCTTGATCGTGATGATTAGAACTCTAATCTTAATTAAACATATAGTTAGTGTAACTATGTTTAGACTAATGTCTAGATGGTGGTTTACCAAGTCTTCGGATTCGCATATGTTCTGTGCCTGTCGATCCGTAGGGTCGGGGACCTGGGGGGACATATGTGGTTTTCGTGTATGCATGTGTGGTACTTGGATACAAGGGAACGGGTAATTGCAGTTCGTACTCCACGGTAGTGGGGTAGGCGGCAGGTGGTGATAGCCCTGTCCGTCCCTCGTATTCCCCCACGTTCGGGTATGGTGTAGGAGTCTAAAGCGATGCGGGGAGCTGGCAGACCAGACCTTAGGCATTCTCCCGATCCATCTAGATATTAATCTAACCATGTTTATATTAATTGTATGACTTGCTAGAATTCTTGACAATAACTGTAAAAGATTGTTCTAGTTAGGATATTCTTTTATTCTTTATTCTTTTATTCAATTATCTTCCTTTAACCCCTGATAGAGATGCTCATATAAGCCTGTGAAACTTCGTTATCCTTAATTTATCAATACTGAATCTTCACAAAACCAAGAGCGATTAACTCCTTGTCAAACCTAGCATTCTAGGCCCTAGGTGCCTGCCTCAGCCCATAGAGAGTTTTCTTCAGTCTTAGCACTTTTCCTTCGCTGCCCACACTGAAACTAGGAGGCTGATGAACAAATACAATTTCAGTTAAGTCTCCATTCAGGAATGCCGATTTGACATCCATATGGTGTACTTCCCATCCACTTTGTGCTGCTAGTGCCAATAACACCCTCACTGTTTCAATTCTGGAACCAGGTGCAAAAACCTCATCGAAATCCACCCCATGGCGTTGTGCATAGCCCTTTGCCACTAACCTCGCCTTATGCTTGACAATGTTTCCATCAGGGTCCTTCTTTACTTTAGACACCCATTTCAGCCCAATGGCTTTTTGTTTTGCTGGAAGATCACTAACCACCCAGGTCTTATTGTCTTCAATTGCTTGCATTTCAGACTGCATCGCCTGTCTCCAGCATTTCTCAGACATGGCTTCTTCCACAGTGGCAGGTTCCTCAGATGCAACTAAGCAGAGCCCACTATACTCAAATCCCTGTACCTCATCAGTGGTGTCGAAAAGGTTTGGGATGGTTCTGTATCTCCTTGGTGCTCCGTCAGAGTCCTCAAAAGCATCTGTAGGCGGTGTTGCCCACTGTATATGTGGTGACGATCCCACAACAGACCCAAGTGGCGTGTGTGGTGGTGTACTGGGAGTACCCCCGTCGATGGAATTGACGCTGCAAGCGAGAGCGGGTCTGCGTCTTCAGGCGCTAAGCTAGCGGACGGCACCAGCTCTATTGTCGGACCATGAACAGTGCCTTCTGGGCCTTCATCATCAGCATACTGAACTGAAAAATATGGCGCCGCTGTTGCTGCTTCATTGCTCTCCCTGCCTTCATTCTCCACCCAATTCCATCCTCTCTTCTCATCAAAGATCACGTCCCTGGTCACTATCAACTTGTTGTTGACCGGATCATACACCCGATAGCCTTTTGTTCCTGGCTCATAGCCCAAGAACACCCCCGGAGTCGATCTGTCTGCCAATTTGGTTATCCCCAGTCCGGTGCGCTTTGCGTATGCTACACAACCAAATGTGTGCAGATGCCGTTGTTGGCATTTCTTAACGTCATTACAAAGATAGATAAACGATCCATCCTAGGTAACGGCGCTAGAAATACTCGTTGGTACTTATTAACACTATCACTATGAATGTAGCATTTCAACCATTCATAGATAATAATGCTAACAAATACACTGATAGTTCAGGCTCAATCCGCAAGCGCACAGATCTATCATTATAGCATTTCACCTAGAGTATTCCAGGTATCGTTATTTATATTTTTCCATGGGAAGGCAATAGCTAATCATGGATATTGAATAGCTCAATGTTAATAATATAGCATAATAATTAATTGTTCATCAGGGGTAAATGAAACATTGATAATTGGGGATAGTGAAGTTTCAGTATTGATAAATTAAGGATAACGAAGTTTCACAGGCTTATATGAGCATCTCTATCAGGGGTTAAAGGAAGATAATTGAATAAAAGAATAAAGAATAAAAGAATATCCTAACTAGAACAATCTTTTACAGTTATTGTCAAGAATTCTAGCAAGTCATACAATTAATATAAACATGGTTAGATTAATATCTAGATGGATCGGGAGAATGCCTAAGGTCTGGTCTGCCAGCTCCCCGCATCGCTTTAGACTCCTACACCATACCCGAACGTGGGGGAATACGAGGGACGGACAGGGCTATCACCACCTGCCGCCTACCCCACTACCGTGGAGTACGAACTGCAATTACCCGTTCCCTTGTATCCAAGTACCACACATGCATACACGAAAACCACATATGTCCCCCCAGGTCCCCGACCCTACGGATCGACAGGCACAGAACATATGCGAATCCGAAGACTTGGTAAACCACCATCTAGACATTAGTCTAAACATAGTTACACTAACTATATGTTTAATTAAGATTAGAGTTCTAATCATCACGATCAAGATATTCGAACTAAGAACTAGTTCTAATACGAAGAACATGAATGAAGAACTTAGCTCTAATTCAAGAACAATACTATAAATATAAGTAGAGAACAAGAACAAAATGGAGCTAGAACTAGATTCATTCATACCAAGAACAGCCAAGATGTTCTTCTCCTCTTTACAACTTGAAGTTCTGCTCTAGATCTAAACTACAACTAAAAGGATAATCTAAAACTAGAGAGCTCTGGAGTTGTATTGCCTGGATATAACTTGTGAAACTTGTTTGAAACTTCTATGTGAAACTTCTAACTTCTGAGGAGAACATGGCTGCATTATATAGTGCCTAGAGGTCGGTTCGTGGACGAATATTCTTGGTAACCTATGGAACCGCCTTTAGCACTGCCATAGGAACCGACATGCGAAAGATAGGCCCGAGATGCGCCACCAGGGGGGCGGCCGCACCAGGGGGTCGGCCGCACCCTGGCTGCCGTCTCTCGCCACCGACTTTGTCTGGTGGGCTCCCTGATGGGTCTGGATCACTTCTATGTTGGGTATTGGCCCTGGTTCGTATTGTGGATTTGGCCTTCTTTGCATGCTTCAACTTGGGCTGCGCGAAATACGCTTTGTTGATTGCGCATTTTCCCGAGTTTTACACTAATTCCACACTTAAGTCCCGCAAAACAGTAATCTTCCAATACATGTGGAACTAGGTGAATATCAAAGAAATATGTAAGTAAAACATGTATTTTCTCCAATTTTCATACAAGTTGGCGGTATGAAATATGTCTTTAGTAACCGCCAACAGCCATACACTTGGTTTTCTCCCGAACCAGGCTTCAAATGGAGTTTTCCCGTTCAGGCTCTTCGTTGGCGAGCGATTCAGCAAATACATCGCCGCCTTCACTGCTT
>JAHUYU010000711.1:0-18926 GCA_030439765.1 Tripidium arundinaceum | reverse complement strand
CGGACAGTCTTTGTGCTAGAGTCTTGAAGGCAAAGTATTTCCCGAAGGGCAACTTACTCGATACTGTCACTACTGGGGATGCCTCGCCATCTTGGCGAGGGATTGAGCATGGATTGGAGCTCCTGAAGCATGGTGTTGTGTATAGGGTCGGTGATGGTAAAAGCATTCGTATCTGACGCGATAACTGGCTCCCGAGGGCACATGGCATGAAACCAATAGGCAGCTCACGCTCTTGCCGATTGCGTTGGGTTTCACATTTAATTGATGCTCGTTCTGGATCGTGGGATGAAACTCGGGTAAGAAGATTTTTCTTTGCCTGCGATGTTGAAGAAATTCTTAGGATTAAACTTCCTCGTCACGGCTGCAAGGACCAGGTGGCTTGGAACTTTGAGAAAACCGGGATCTTCTCTGTTAGAAGTGCCTATCGGTTGGCAATGAGGAGGGTTCATGGTGAAGGGGAAATAGGTGGCAGCTCCACTCCAACAGATGGCAGGAAGGTATGGAAAACTTTGTGGGCTGCACAAGTGCCGCAAAAAGTCAAGGTTTTTGCATGGAAAGTTGCTAACAATGGAATACCTACACAGGCCAATAAATGCTATCGTCATCTGGTGCAGCTGGAAACCTGTGAGCTGTGTGGCTTTGGGTGTAAAGATTGCTTCCATGCTTGTATTCAGTGCCCCCATGCAGTTGCACTTCGTCAGGCAATGAGGGTTCATTGGTTGCTGCCGGCTGAAGATGATATGGTGCACTCCGGGCCAGATTGGCTGCTCCTCATCCTAAACCAGTACTCTGCAGAGGTGACAGCAAATTTTCTTATGCTTTTATGGCGTGTTTGGAGTGTGCGGAATAGCGCCTTACGGGCTGGGCAGAAGATTTCTATTGAGGGGTCTGTTACCTTTCTAACACGTTATATGGATTCTCTCCTGCTTATTCGACAGAGCAATCTGCAGTCTGATAGCAAAGGCAAGAAATGTGCACTGGCTGGGAGTGGGCGGATGGCATCTGTGAAGAAACGGCAAATTCAGAAACGCTGGAAGCCACCGCTGCCTGGTACTCTAAAGATCAATGTGGATGGGGCCTTTCTTCCTAACTCTGGAACGGCTGCAGTGGGTGTGGTCATTAGAGATCATGAGGGTCTTGTGAAATTAACAGCTTGGCGCTTATTGTTTCACTGCAGGGATGCTGAAGAAGCCGAAGCAGCGGCGTGCCGTGAAGGAATCGTTCTTGCTACGCGCTGGCCTGATACGCCTATGGTACTTGAAACGGACTGTGCGGTTATTGATGATAAGTTAAAGAACAATGTTCAGGACCGATCGGTGGTTTGGTCCTTGGTTCGCGAAACGTGTGTCGAGATGGAGGAGCTCCATAGCTTAGAGGTGGTTAAGATTAGCAGATGTCAGAATAATGTAGCCCATGAGCTTGCTCATTTCGCTATAAGGTCGGGTCGTAGTCAAGTCTTTTTTGCTTCTTTTCCTGAGTTTGCTTTGTCCCTTGCTTGTAATGACATTACTTGATTGTTAATAAAGTACTTTTTTCGCAAAAAAAAACATGGACCGGATGCTGCTGCCCTGCCTCTCTGTTAGGCAAAGACATGGGCCTAAAGGGCGGATGGATGGACTAGATGGGCCTTTAACCAATATGAGCACGCGGCCTAGGACAGGTCACTGCCGAAAATGGGCTAAGAAACCCAGTCGACGCCATAAAAAGCCCATCAAGTATTCTTTGAACTTGAACCAGGATAGGCCTTTTTGACTAAGGCCTTCATGACCATTTCCTCCTAGATAAAAAGAAAAAGTTGAGGATCGAACTTTTCTTGCAGAGTGCGGCGAAGGAAGGCACAAAGAACGCGAAAAGCAGCTTGAGCTTGACGCCTTGACCTGACCACTACGTCAAACCAGCATCGGAAAGAAACGGCACCTTCGTTCCAGGGCCACCTGTTGCTGGGCCTGAAAATGTAGCTCATCTGTTGGAGCTTTTTCTGTGCATCCTTTTTGCGTCACTGTGATCAGAGTCGTTGCTCCGCCGGTCAGGCTCAAGCTCATCATGCATTGTATGTTAATCTGCACGGCTAATGACTTTGTTTAAGCAATTCATCAGACATCAAGATGTATAGACAAATGGAGAAACCAAACCAGCCTTTTTCAAAAAAAAAAAGTGGCAATTGAAGCTAAAACTCACCCTCAAAACTAAGGTCTTCCTTTGACGTATTAGGAGCCAAAGGTAACCTAGTCAAAAAGAAAGTAAAAAAATACTCCCTCCATTATAAATTGTAAGTCATTTTGATTTTTATAGGTACATAGTTTTTGTTATGCATCTAGGTATATGTTATATATACATAATAGAAAATATGTATCTAGAAAGACTTATAATTTAGAATGGAGAGAGTAAGTGACGTCCTTATTGTTACTTCTATGAGTTACAACTTGCGTTTGGTTGTCTTTATTGTTGCTTCTATGATCATAACTTGTGTTTGGTTACCTGCATTAGCATGTATTCAAACTTGGGAAGCGGAGCTACCACATGTTTATTGGTTGCTCATGAAGACCCTTATGTAGGCTTACACAATTCTCAAAACATGTCCAATGCTACATAATAAGCTAGTACGTTAGATTTAATTAATCATATTAGACAATTCTAAAGACGGAAGAGAAATAGGTTCAGGATGAGATATGGAGTTTATTGACATTGTACAACTAAATTGTTTTTGTCAAGTGATCATATCAGTAGCTAGTAGCTCTACTTCTAACGTGGAGTATGGGTGCTTTTATCTTAAATATCAAGGAAATGGATTTATACCACCGTAAGATGTGCTCTTAAAAACGTAGGCCTACTAAATTGAAGTGGCTTGATCCTATAATATGAACAATTGCACTTTGTTTTGTTATTTCAACAATTCTTCTAGAGAATATATATTATGACAAATTTTTGTTGTTCCACTCAGTAAATCTCTATCTCTATGTGCAACTAAAAAAATACGAGAGGAAGACTCTGTCCAGCAGGACGACGTGCGTCGCCCCGCTTTGCTTGGGCCGGCCATTAGTCTCCATCCTACGATGCCTTGTTCCCCGGCGACCCCCCAGCCATCCATATCCATCACACAATCCGTCGTTCCCTCTGTTTCTTTTTCTCTTCCCATTTTAGCCATCACACCCATCATATATTATATTAGGAAACTATAATCCCATAATACCTAGCGCCATTTCTTCTCTCTTCCCATTTTAGCAATCACAACCGTCATATGTTATATTAGAAAAACTATAATCCCATAATATCTGGCGCACACAGATTACTTTCATTTTGTTTTTCTTTCCATCACAGGCTGGGTGCGGATCCGTGATTTATTCAATTTTTTAAACCCGCAACAATCAATCCAACGCTCAACAATCAAGCGTTGTCCTTCTTGGGTGACACGGGCGGTGCCGCCGCCGCCGCTTAGGTTAGGCCGCCCCGCCTCCTCCCCTTGCCGTCGCCGGAGCGGCCTGCCGGGATCCCGACGCCTGTGAGGAAGGTGACGGCGGGGCATCTCCCCTGTGTGCTCCTCTTCTCCCGTGTCCACATCTCATTTTTTCCCCATTCCAAATCCTCAATCTGCCCATGCTCTGCTCGAATCCTTGCTTCTAATGGTCTAATCCGTTTGCGAGGGAGGGGGGGGGGGTGGGGAGGGGGGAGATCTATGGCGTCGGGCGGTTGTTCAGCGCGGTAATGCCGTATCGGTCGGCACCAGCGTCTCCTGGTCCTCATCGACGGCCTGCGGGATGCCTGATCCGATGTCTCGACTGGATCCGGTCCCCCATGCCTGAGTCCCGGGGCTTCTATGGCGGTGGTGGCTGTGCCCCTGGCCATGCCGGCGCTGCTGCGGTTCTGGAGTCGTCCGTGGCGGCCGGCAGCGACTCTGCTGTGGGCGCTCAAGCACGGCCCCTCCTAGTGTGCGGGGCTCCCCGACGGGTTCGCGGGCCACGTGGCGGACCGGGGCAAGGTGGTGGACTGGGCGCCGTAGTGGGACTGGTGTTCGTGGCGGCCAACTTCTCCGGCGTCGATCCGGTAATTTGATGTTGTGCCTCCTGTCCACGTGTTGTCGCAGGCGGATCCGTGTGGGGCATCGAGTTTGGCGCGGCAACGTACGACTTGAGGGCTGTGGGCTTCGGCGGTCCACGAGCGTGGCGACATACGGCTGTAGTGGCAGGCGGGAGCACGCCCCGAGCCGCATGTGGCTACGGCGGCGCGCTGACGCTATAGCGTATGAGTGGGGCCGCTGTCCAGGCACAGGTCGCTTGCCGGTGCGCGCATCCCATCGTTGCGGGCGAGTCCGGTAACGGCTCCGCGAGGTGTGGCGGTGGCCGGCACCCCCCTCCATCCAGGCGCGGGCGCCTACCAGTGCGCGCCTCCCACCGTCGCGGGCGAGTCCAACAATGGCTCCGCACGGTGTGGTGGCGACCGGCACCCCCCTCCATCCAGGTGCGGACGTTTGCCGGTGCGCGCCTCCCACCGTCGCAGGCGAGTCCGAGAACGGCTTCGCGAGGTGTGGCGGCGGCTGGTAGCACCCCCGTCCAGGCGCGGATGACTGCCGGTGCGTGCCTCCCACCATCCCGTGCGAGTCTGAGAACGGCCTCTCGAGGTGTGGCGGCAGCCAGCTCCACCCCCCGTCCAGGCGCGGACGACTGCCGGTGCGCGCCTCCCACCATCACAGGCGAGTCCGAGAACGGCTCCGCAAGGTGTGGCGGTGGCCAGCACCACCCCCCATTCGGGCGCGGACGACTGCCAGTGTGCGCCTCCCACCATCGCGGGCGAGTCCGACAACGGCTCCGTGCGGTGTGGCGGCGGTCGGCACACCTCGTCCGTCCAGGTGCAGATGCTTGCCGGTGCGCGCCTCCCACCGTCGCGGGCGAGTCCGGGAACGGCTCCACGAGGTGTGGCGGCGGCCGGCACCCTCTCCATCCAGGCGCGGATGCTTGCCGGTGCGTGCCTCCCACTATCGCGGGCGAGTTTGACAACGGCTCCGTGTGATGTGGCATCGACCGGCACTCCCCCTCCGTGCTGTCGTTGTAGTTGTGTCGTGCGTCGGGCAGAGACGTCGGACGTGAGCGCGGAAAGAGGCGGCGATATTGAGGGGGCAAAGAGCTAGATTGTGCGTTGCAATTTTTGGTCTAGGATCACGGAAGGGCAGAGCGTCGGATTTTTTAGGAGCGAGATTCTTCCCTGGATAGCATTGATTTATCATCAACAGCCTCGTTTTTAGGGAACGAGTCGAAAACCCTGTCGTCCAGTTAATCCTGAAAAACCAGACTAAAACCAAAACTGCAGCCCCAGCATAAGGGCTAGATTGTGGCATATCCACAAATACAACAAAAAGAAAAGAGACAAAAAGAAAAACTACAACACCAAGGCACAGGAACTCTTCGACGATGCCTCCAAGGAGGTGGATGACGCCACGACGTAACCATCGTCAGCCAAGCAACAAGAGGAGACGCCGCAGGAGCTTGGCAAGGTTTTCGCCTGAGCCTTGTGCTGAGGGGTTGAAACGGGCCGACCATGGAGAAGCAGCAGCAAGAGGTTCTTCAGTGACGCCTTCAAGAAGATCATCGTCGATGGCCCAGACTGACCTGAGCTGAGCTTTCGCTCAGAACTTCGCCTGCGCTCCTGTTGATCCACCCGCAACAGAGGGAGGTGTACGCACCGACGAGCGACCGCGCCTGAACGGAGGGGGAGTGCCGGTCGATGCCACATCACACGGAGCCGTTGTCAAACTCGCCCGCGATAGTGGGAGGCACGCACCGGCAAGCATCCGCGCCTGGATGGAGAGGGTGCCGGCCGCCGCCACACCTCGTGGAGCCGTTCCCGGACTCGCCCGCGACGGTGGGAGGCGCGCACCGGCAAGCATCTGCACCTGGACGGACGAGGTGTGCCGACCGCCGCCACACCGCACGGAGCCGTTGTCGGACTCGCCCGCGATGGTGGGAGGCGCACACTGGCAGTCGTCCGCGCCCGAATGGGGGGTGGTGCTGGCCACCGCCACACCTTGCGGAGCCGTTCTCGGACTCGCCTGTGATGGTGGGAGGCGCGCACCGGCAGTCGTCCGCGCCTGGACGGGGGGTGGAGCTGGCTGCCGCCACACCTCGAGAGGCCGTTCTCAGACTCGCACGGGATGGTGGGAGGCACGCACCGGCAGTCATCCGCGCCTGGACGGGGGTGCTACCAGCCGCCGCCACACCTCGCGAAGCCGTTCTCGGACTCGCCTGCGACGGTGGGAGGCGCGCACCGGCAAACGTCCGCACCTGGATGGAGGGGGGTGCCGGTCGCCACCACACCGTGCGGAGCCATTGTTGGACTCGCCCGCGACGGTGGGAGGCGCGCACTGGTAGGCGCCCGCGCCTGGATGGAGGGGGGTGCCGGCCACCGCCACACCTCGCGGAGCCGTTACCGGACTCGCCCGCAACGATGGGATGCGCGCACCGGCAAGCGACCTGTGCCTGGACAGCGGCCCCACTCATACGCTATAGCGTCAGCGCGCCGCCGTAGCCACATGCGGCTCGGGGCGTGCTCCCGCCTGCCACTACAGCCGTATGTCGCCACGCTCGTGGACCGCCGAAGCCCACAGCCCTCAAGTCGTACGTTGCCGCGCCAAACTCGATGCCCCACACGGATCCGCCTGCGACAACACGTGGACAGGAGGCACAACATCAAATTACCGGATCGACGCCGGAGAAGTTGGCCGCCACGAACACCAGTCCCACTACGGCGCCCAGTCCACCACCTTGCCCCGGTCCGCCACGTGGCCCGCGAACCCGTCGGGGAGCCCCGCACACTAGGAGGGGCCGTGCTTGAGCGCCCACAGCAGAGTCGCTGCCGGCCGCCACGGACGACTCCAGAACCGCAGCAGCGCCGGCATGGCCAGGGGCACAGCCACCACCGCCATAGAAGCCCCGGGACTCAGGCATGGGGGACCGGATCCAGTCGAGACATCGGATCAGGCATCCCGCAGGCCGTCGATGAGGACCAGGAGACGCTGGTGCCGACCGATACGGCATTACCGCGCTGAACAACCGCCCGACGCCATAGATCTCCCCCCTCCCCACCCCCCCCCCCCTCCCTCGCAAACGGATTAGACCATTAGAAGCAAGGATTCGAGCAGAGCATGGGCAGATTGAGGATTTGGAATGGGGAAAAAATGAGATGTGGACACGGGAGAAGAGGAGCACACAGGGGAGATGCCCCGCCGTCACCTTCCTCACAGGCGTCGGGATCCCGGCAGGCCGCTCCGGCGACGGCAAGGGGAGGAGGCGGGGCGGCCTAACCTAAGCGGCGGCGGCGGCACCGCCCGTGTCACCCAAGAAGGACAACGCTTGATTGTTGAGCGTTGGATTGATTGTTGCGGGTTTAAAAAATTGAATAAATCACGGATCCGCACCCAGCCTGTGATGGAAAGAAAAACAAAATGAAAGTAATCTGTGTGCGCCAGATATTATGGGATTATAGTTTTTCTAATATAACATATGACGGTTGTGATTGCTAAAATGGGAAGAGAGAAGAAATGGCGCTAGGTATTATGGGATTATAGTTTCCTAATATAATATATGATGGGTGTGATGGCTAAAATGGGAAGAGAAAAAGAAACAGAGGGAACGACGGATTGTGTGATGGATATGGATGGCTGGGGGGTCGCCGGGGAACAAGGCATCGTAGGATGGAGACTAATGGCCGGCCCAAGCAAAGCGGGGCGACGCACGTCGTCCTGCTGGACAGAGTCTTCCTCTCGTATTTTTTTAGTTGCACATAGAGATAGAGATTTACTGAGTGGAACAACAAAAATTTGTCATAATATATATTCTCTAGAAGAATTGTTGAAATAACAAAACAAAGTGCAATTGTTCATATTATAGGATCAAGCCACTTCAATTTAGTAGGCCTACGTTTTTAAGAGCACATCTTACGGTGGTATAAATCCATTTCCTTGATATTTAAGATAAAAGCACCCATACTCCACGTTAGAAGTAGAGCTACTAGCTACTGATATGATCACTTGACAAAAACAATTTAGTTGTACAATGTCAATAAACTCCATATCTCATCCTGAACCTATTTCTCTTCCGTCTTTAGAATTGTCTAATATGATTAATTAAATCTAACGTACTAGCTTATTATGTAGCATTGGACATGTTTTGAGAATTGTGTAAGCCTACATAAGGGTCTTCATGAGCAACCAATAAACATGTGGTAGCTCCGCTTCCCAAGTTTGAATACATGCTAATGCAGGTAACCAAACACAAGTTATGATCATAGAAGCAACAATAAAGACAACCAAACGCAAGTTGTAACTCATAGAAGTAACAATAAGGACGTCACTTACTCTCTCCATTCTAAATTATAAGTCTTTCTAGATACATATTTTCTATTATGTATATATAACATATACCTAGATGCATAACAAAAACTATGTACCTATAAAAATCAAAATGACTTACAATTTATAATGGAGGGAGTATTTTTTTACTTTCTTTTTGACTAGGTTACCTTTGGCTCCTAATACGTCAAAGGAAGACCTTAGTTTTGAGGGTGAGTTTTAGCTTCAATTGCCACTTTTTTTTTTTGAAAAAGGCTGGTTTGGTTTCTCCATTTGTCTATACATCTTGATGTCTGATGAATTGCTTAAACAAAGTCATTAGCCGTGCAGATTAACATACAATGCATGATGAGCTTGAGCCTGACCGGCGGAGCAACGACTCTGATCACAGTGACGCAAAAAGGATGCACAGAAAAAGCTCCAACAGATGAGCTACATTTTCAGGCCCAGCAACAGGTGGCCCTGGAACGAAGGTGCCGTTTCTTTCCGATGCTGGTTTGACGTAGTGGTCAGGTCAAGAAGGCGTCAAGCTCAAGCTGCTTTTCGCGTTCTTTGTGCCTTCCTTCAGCCGCACTCTGCAAGAAAAGTTCGATCCTCAACTTTTTCTTTTTATCTAGGAGGAAATGGTCATGAAGGCCTTAGTCAAAAAGGCCTATCCTGGTTCAAGTTCAAAGAATACTTGATGGGCTTTTTATGGCGTCGACTGGGTTTCTTAGCCCATTTTCGGCAGTGACCTGTCCTAGGCCGCGTGCTCATATTGGTTAAAGGCCCATCTAGTCCATCCATCCGCCCTTTAGGCCCATGTCTTTGCCTAACAGAGAGGCAGGGCAGCAGCATCCGGTCCATGTTTTTTTTGCGAAAAAAGTACTTTATTAACAATCAAGTAATGTCATTACAAGCAAGGGACAAAGCAAACTCAGGAAAAGAAGCAAAAAAGACTTGACTACGACCCGACCTTATAGCGAAATGAGCAAGCTCATGGGCTACATTATTCTGACATCTGCTAATCTTAACCACCTCTAAGCTATGGAGCTCCTCCATCTCGACACACGTTTCGCGAACCAAGGACCAAACCACCGATCGGTCCTGAACATTGTTCTTTAACTTATCATCAATAACCGCACAGTCCGTTTCAAGTACCATAGGCGTATCAGGCCAGCGCGTAGCAAGAACGATTCCTTCACGGCACGCCGCTGCTTCGGCTTCTTCAGCATCCCTGCAGTGAAACAATAAGCGCCAAGCTGTTAATTTCACAAGACCCTCATGATCTCTAATGACCACACCCACTGCAGCCGTTCCAGAGTTAGGAAGAAAGGCCCCATCCACATTGATCTTTAGAGTACCAGGCAGCGGTGGCTTCCAGCGTTTCTGAATTTGCCGTTTCTTCACAGATGCCATCCGCCCACTCCCAGCCAGTGCACATTTCTTGCCTTTGCTATCAGACTGCAGATTGCTCTGTCGAATAAGCAGGAGAGAATCCATATAACGTGTTAGAAAGGTAACAGACCCCTCAATAGAAATCTTCTGCCCAGCCCGTAAGGCGCTATTCCGCACACTCCAAACACGCCATAAAAGCATAAGAAAATTTGCTGTCACCTCTGCAGAGTACTGGTTTAGGATGAGGAGCAGCCAATCTGGCCCGGAGTGCACCATATCATCTTCAGCCGGCAGCAACCAATGAACCCTCATTGCCTGACGAAGTGCAACTGCATGGGGGCACTGAATACAAGCATGGAAGCAATCTTTACACCCAAAGCCACACAGCTCACAGGTTTCCAGCTGCACCAGATGACGATAGCATTTATTGGCCTGTGTAGGTATTCCATTGTTAGCAACTTTCCATGCAAAAACCTTGACTTTTTGCGGCACTTGTGCAGCCCACAAAGTTTTCCATACCTTCCTGCCATCTGTTGGAGTGGAGCTGCCACCTATTTCCCCTTCACCATGAACCCTCCTCATTGCCAACCGATAGGCACTTCTAACAGAGAAGATCCCGGTTTTCTCAAAGTTCCAAGCCACCTGGTCCTTGCAGCCGTGACGAGGAAGTTTAATCCTAAGAATTTCTTCAACATCGCAGGCAAAGAAAAATCTTCTTACCCGAGTTTCATCCCACGATCCAGAACGAGCATCAATTAAATGTGAAACCCAACGCAATCGGCAAGAGCGTGAGCTGCCTATTGGTTTCATGCCATGTGCCCTCGGGAGCCAGTTATCGCGTCAGATACGAATGCTTTTACCATCACCGACCCTATACACAACACCATGCTTCAGGAGCTCCAATCCATGCTCAATCCCTCGCCAAGATGGCGAGGCATCCCCAGTAGTGACAGTATCGAGTAAGTTGCCCTTCGGGAAATACTTTGCCTTCAAGACTCTAGCACAAAGACTGTCCGGGAACAAAATCAATCTCCAGGCCTGCTTTGCCAGTAAAGCCTGGTTCACCAATCGGAGGTCTCTGAAACCCATGCCCCCAAAGCCCTTAGGCATTATCATTTTCTCCCAAGGAACCCATTGAACCTTCCTGCGTCCATTCTCAGAACCCCACCAGTAAGCTCTGATATGGCGCATAAGATCATCACACAAGGTGACAGGGAGTTTGAACACACTCATCACATAGTTGGGTAACGCTTGAGCAATCGATTTAATGAGAATCTCCTTGCCAGCAGCAGACAGTTCCTTCTCCTTCCACACTGTCATCCTCTTCTGAAACCTCTCCTCAAGTGGCTGAAAAACTCCTCTTTTTAATCGGCCTGAGGGAGTTGGCAAGCCCAAATATTTTGCCTCAAAATCAATCCTCTGAACCCCCAGCAAGTCACGAACCTGATCACATATAGCACTGTCCCTAGATTCATTCATTAGAATAGAACACTTACTCGGACTGAGCTGTTGGCCTGTACATTTCTCAAAAGTCGACAGCAGCTGCTTCACCACTGTGGCCTGGGCATGATTTGCACGGAAGAAAAGGAGACTATCATCAGCAAACAATAAATGTGTGATGCTCGGAGCACGCCTGCAAACCTTGAGCCCTTCAATCTGTCCTAGGCTTTCGTAGCGCCTTAACAAGGTAGATAAACCATCAGCAACTAAGAGAAATAAATATGGGGATAGCGGATCACCTTGCTGTAGACCACGAGACGGGGAAAAGGGATGCGAGGGCACCCCATTGAAGCGAACTGAGTAGCGAACAGTGGATACACCATCTCGTGATACATACATGATACAAAAAGGATTGCACGATGCACATGCACTAGCACGACCGCTCGAAATGTCTTGTCCTAACAATAACCTAACAAAAACACACGCATCAGCTTGCGGCTGAGTGCACAATGCAACCACACGGGCGAAGGAGAAAATTCCAGGTTGGGATCCAAGGCAGAAGGCATTCGGTTGCTCCTGAGGTCGGTTCGCACTAGGAGGTTAGAAAAAAAAAATTTGACGCTGGCGGCGCCATGGCATGGCGTCCAACCAACTGCCCCCGCTCCTTCTACCAGCTGCAAACTGACAGTGAACACACACACCAGTGACAAAAGCACTGACGTAAAATATCGGGACCAGTAATCATACTGCCACTGCCAGTGAAGAGAAGGAACCCGTCTGCCGATAAGCGATTAGCCACTAGAGAGCCGGAGACGAAACCGGACAACCCTTTTGTCAACGGAATCGGGAACTGCTGAAAATTACTGATACCAAACTCCAATCCACCGCAAGCTGGGGGCTCGTGGATGGATGGACGGCTGGACGCTATCTGTTTCGACGCGAGGGAATCAAATGCGTGCACCAAGGAAGGTGATGCTCTTCCTCCGCGCAGAGAGAAACGGCAAGATTCCAGCTCCAGCGGGGCTACAAGTACAAGGGTGGCTTGGAGATTGGGGCATCTTTCCAGACAGATGCTGCGAGGGTACAAATCCCTCTGCCGCTCTGCGTGCGTCGTCAGTCGTCACCGCTGGATAGAACGTACGTACAGTATCCTTCCTAGACAAGTCGTGGAAGAGGCAATTAGCTGTAAACTAACGGCGGGGCAAACTGGGCGTGGAATTTCTAGATCGACAGGTGGCCAGGCCGGCGCAGCGAACTTGACCAGAAACCGTCCACGTCGCCGGGGCCCTTTCTAGTTTTTTTCCCCCTGGAGCAGTGCAGCGTGCGGGGTCGGAGTGGTTTAGGCACGGGAATGATGCTTTGCTGCTTGCCCCCGACCACGAGAAGTGCATGAATGATGAGTGCACAGATCGGGTACAGGATGCGCCGTGCGTGTGATTTTGATCGATAAGGGGGGAAAATGGTGGACGGATTTGGCTTTCTACTAGGTCAACTGGTGTGGTTCATTGTGCACTCAGCCGCAAGCTGATGCGTGTGTTTTTGTTAGGTTATTGTTAGGACAAGACATTTCGAGCGGTCGTGCTAGTGCATGTGCATCGTGCAATCCTTTTTGTATCATGTATGTATCACGAGATGGTGTATCCACTGTTCGCTACTCAGTTCGCTTCAATGGGGTGCCCTCGCATCCCTTTTCCCCGTCTCGTGGTCTACAGCAAGGTGATCCGCTATCCCCATATTTATTTCTCTTAGTTGCTGATGGTTTATCTACCTTGTTAAGGCGCTACGAAAGCCTAGGACAGATTGAAGGGCTCAAGGTTTGCAGGCGTGCTCCGAGCATCACACATTTATTGTTTGCTGATGATAGTCTCCTTTTCTTCCGTGCAAATCATGCCCAGGCCACAGTGGTGAAGCAGCTGCTGTCGACTTTTGAGAAATGTACAGGCCAACAGCTCAGTCCGAGTAAGTGTTCTATTCTAATGAATGAATCTAGGGACAGTGCTATATGTGATCAGGTTCGTGACTTGCTGGGGGTTCAGAGGATTGATTTTGAGGCAAAATATTTGGGCTTGCCAACTCCCTCAGGCCGATTAAAAAGAGGAGTTTTTCAGCCACTTGAGGAGAGGTTTCAGAAGAGGATGACAGTGTGGAAGGAGAAGGAACTGTCTGCTGCTGGCAAGGAGATTCTCATTAAATCGATTGCTCAAGCGTTACCCAACTATGTGATGAGTGTGTTCAAACTCCCTGTCACCTTGTGTGATGATCTTATGCGCCATATCAGAGCTTACTGGTGGGGTTCTGAGAATGGACGCAGGAAGGTTCAATGGGTTCCTTGGGAGAAAATGATAATGCCTAAGGGCTTTGGGGGCATGGGTTTCAGAGACCTCCGATTGGTGAACCAGGCTTTACTGGCAAAGCAGGCCTGGAGATTGATTTTGTTCCCGGACAGTCTTTGTGCTAGAGTCTTGAAGGCAAAGTATTTCCCGAAGGGCAACTTACTCGATACTGTCACTACTGGGGATGCCTCGCCATCTTGGCGAGGGATTGAGCATGGATTGGAGCTCCTGAAGCATGGTGTTGTGTATAGGGTCGGTGATGGTAAAAGCATTCGTATCTGACGCGATAACTGGCTCCCGAGGGCACATGGCATGAAACCAATAGGCAGCTCACGCTCTTGCCGATTGCGTTGGGTTTCACATTTAATTGATGCTCGTTCTGGATCGTGGGATGAAACTCGGGTAAGAAGATTTTTCTTTGCCTGCGATGTTGAAGAAATTCTTAGGATTAAACTTCCTCGTCACGGCTGCAAGGACCAGGTGGCTTGGAACTTTGAGAAAACCGGGATCTTCTCTGTTAGAAGTGCCTATCGGTTGGCAATGAGGAGGGTTCATGGTGAAGGGGAAATAGGTGGCAGCTCCACTCCAACAGATGGCAGGAAGGTATGGAAAACTTTGTGGGCTGCACAAGTGCCGCAAAAAGTCAAGGTTTTTGCATGGAAAGTTGCTAACAATGGAATACCTACACAGGCCAATAAATGCTATCGTCATCTGGTGCAGCTGGAAACCTGTGAGCTGTGTGGCTTTGGGTGTAAAGATTGCTTCCATGCTTGTATTCAGTGCCCCCATGCAGTTGCACTTCGTCAGGCAATGAGGGTTCATTGTTGCTGCCGGCTGAAGATGATATGGTGCACTCCGGGCCAGATTGGCTGCTCCTCATCCTAAACCAGTACTCTGCAGAGGTGACAGCAAATTTTCTTATGCTTTTATGGCGTGTTTGGAGTGTGCGGAATAGCGCCTTACGGGCTGGGCAGAAGATTTCTATTGAGGGGTCTGTTACCTTTCTAACACGTTATATGGATTCTCTCCTGCTTATTCGACAGAGCAATCTGCAGTCTGATAGCAAAGGCAAGAAATGTGCACTGGCTGGGAGTGGGCGGATGGCATCTGTGAAGAAACGGCAAATTCAGAAACGCTGGAAGCCACCGCTGCCTGGTACTCTAAAGATCAATGTGGATGGGGCCTTTCTTCCTAACTCTGGAACGGCTGCAGTGGGTGTGGTCATTAGAGATCATGAGGGTCTTGTGAAATTAACAGCTTGGCGCTTATTGTTTCACTGCAGGGATGCTGAAGAAGCCGAAGCAGCGGCGTGCCGTGAAGGAATCGTTCTTGCTACGCGCTGGCCTGATACGCCTATGGTACTTGAAACGGACTGTGCGGTTATTGATGATAAGTTAAAGAACAATGTTCAGGACCGATCGGTGGTTTGGTCCTTGGTTCGCGAAACGTGTGTCGAGATGGAGGAGCTCCATAGCTTAGAGGTGGTTAAGATTAGCAGATGTCAGAATAATGTAGCCCATGAGCTTGCTCATTTCGCTATAAGGTCGGGTCGTAGTCAAGTCTTTTTTGCTTCTTTTCCTGAGTTTGCTTTGTCCCTTGCTTGTAATGACATTACTTGATTGTTAATAAAGTACTTTTTTCGCAAAAAAAAACATGGACCGGATGCTGCTGCCCTGCCTCTCTGTTAGGCAAAGACATGGGCCTAAAGGGCGGATGGATGGACTAGATGGGCCTTTAACCAATATGAGCACGCGGCCTAGGACAGGTCACTGCCGAAAATGGGCTAAGAAACCCAGTCGACGCCATAAAAAGCCCATCAAGTATTCTTTGAACTTGAACCAGGATAGGCCTTTTTGACTAAGGCCTTCATGACCATTTCCTCCTAGATAAAAAGAAAAAGTTGAGGATCGAACTTTTCTTGCAGAGTGCGGCTGAAGGAAGGCACAAAGAACGCGAAAAGCAGCTTGAGCTTGACGCCTTGACCTGACCACTACGTCAAACCAGCATCGGAAAGAAACGGCACCTTCGTTCCAGGGCCACCTGTTGCTGGGCCTGAAAATGTAGCTCATCTGTTGGAGCTTTTTCTGTGCATCCTTTTTGCGTCACTGTGATCAGAGTCGTTGCTCCGCCGGTCAGGCTCAAGCTCATCATGCATTGTATGTTAATCTGCACGGCTAATGACTTTGTTTAAGCAATTCATCAGACATCAAGATGTATAGACAAATGGAGAAACCAAACCAGCCTTTTTCAAAAAAAAAAAGTGGCAATTGAAGCTAAAACTCACCCTCAAAACTAAGGTCTTCCTTTGACGTATTAGGAGCCAAAGGTAACCTAGTCAAAAAGAAAGTAAAAAAATACTCCCTCCATTATAAATTGTAAGTCATTTTGATTTTTATAGGTACATAGTTTTTGTTATGCATCTAGGTATATGTTATATATACATAATAGAAAATATGTATCTAGAAAGACTTATAATTTAGAATGGAGAGAGTAAGTGACGTCCTTATTGTTACTTCTATGAGTTACAACTTGCGTTTGGTTGTCTTTATTGTTGCTTCTATGATCATAACTTGTGTTTGGTTTCTCCATTTGTCTATACATCTTGATGTCTGATGAATTGCTTAAACAAAGTCATTAGCCGTGCAGATTAACATACAATGCATGATGAGCTTGAGCCTGACCGGCGGAGCAACGACTCTGATCACAGTGACGCAAAAAGGATGCACAGAAAAAGCTCCAACAGATGAGCTACATTTTCAGGCCCAGCAACAGGTGGCCCTGGAACGAAGGTGCCGTTTCTTTCCGATGCTGGTTTGACGTAGTGGTCAGGTCAAGGCGTCAAGCTCAAGCTGCTTTTCGCGTTCTTTGTGCCTTCCTTCAGCCGCACTCTGCAAGAAAAGTTCGATCCTCAACTTTTTCTTTTTATCTAGGAGGAAATGGTCATGAAGGCCTTAGTCAAAAAGGCCTATCCTGGTTCAAGTTCAAAGAATACTTGATGGGCTTTTTATGGCGTCGACTGGGTTTCTTAGCCCATTTTCGGCAGTGACCTGTCCTAGGCCGCGTGCTCATATTGGTTAAAGGCCCATCTAGTCCATCCATCCGCCCTTTAGGCCCATGTCTTTGCCTAACAGAGAGGCAGGGCAGCAGCATCCGGTCCATGTTTTTTTTTGCGAAAAAAGTACTTTATTAACAATCAAGTAATGTCATTACAAGCAAGGGACAAAGCAAACTCAGGAAAAGAAGCAAAAAAGACTTGACTACGACCCGACCTTATAGCGAAATGAGCAAGCTCATGGGCTACATTATTCTGACATCTGCTAATCTTAACCACCTCTAAGCTATGGAGCTCCTCCATCTCGACACACGTTTCGCGAACCAAGGACCAAACCACCGATCGGTCCTGAACATTGTTCTTTAACTTATCATCAATAACCGCACAGTCCGTTTCAAGTACCATAGGCGTATCAGGCCAGCGCGTAGCAAGAACGATTCCTTCACGGCACGCCGCTGCTTCGGCTTCTTCAGCATCCCTGCAGTGAAACAATAAGCGCCAAGCTGTTAATTTCACAAGACCCTCATGATCTCTAATGACCACACCCACTGCAGCCGTTCCAGAGTTAGGAAGAAAGGCCCCATCCACATTGATCTTTAGAGTACCAGGCAGCGGTGGCTTCCAGCGTTTCTGAATTTGCCGTTTCTTCACAGATGCCATCCGCCCACTCCCAGCCAGTGCACATTTCTTGCCTTTGCTATCAGACTGCAGATTGCTCTGTCGAATAAGCAGGAGAGAATCCATATAACGTGTTAGAAAGGTAACAGACCCCTCAATAGAAATCTTCTGCCCAGCCCGTAAGGCGCTATTCCGCACACTCCAAACACGCCATAAAAGCATAAGAAAATTTGCTGTCACCTCTGCAGAGTACTGGTTTAGGATGAGGAGCAGCCAATCTGGCCCGGAGTGCACCATATCATCTTCAGCCGGCAGCAACCAATGAACCCTCATTGCCTGACGAAGTGCAACTGCATGGGGGCACTGAATACAAGCATGGAAGCAATCTTTACACCCAAAGCCACACAGCTCACAGGTTTCCAGCTGCACCAGATGACGATAGCATTTATTGGCCTGTGTAGGTATTCCATTGTTAGCAACTTTCCATGCAAAAACCTTGACTTTTTGCGGCACTTGTGCAGCCCACAAAGTTTTCCATACCTTCCTGCCATCTGTTGGAGTGGAGCTGCCACCTATTTCCCCTTCACCATGAACCCTCCTCATTGCCAACCGATAGGCACTTCTAACAGAGAAGATCCCGGTTTTCTCAAAGTTCCAAGCCACCTGGTCCTTGCAGCCGTGACGAGGAAGTTTAATCCTAAGAATTTCTTCAACATCGCAGGCAAAGAAAAATCTTCTTACCCGAGTTTCATCCCACGATCCAGAACGAGCATCAATTAAATGTGAAACCCAACGCAATCGGCAAGAGCGTGAGCTGCCTATTGGTTTCATGCCATGTGCCCTCGGGAGCCAGTTATCGCGTCAGATACGAATGCTTTTACCATCACCGACCCTATACACAACACCATGCTTCAGGAGCTCCAATCCATGCTCAATCCCTCGCCAAGATGGCGAGGCATCCCCAGTAGTGACAGTATCGAGTAAGTTGCCCTTCGGGAAATACTTTGCCTTCAAGACTCTAGCACAAAGACTGTCCGGGAACAAAATCAATCTCCAGGCCTGCTTTGCCAGTAAAGCCTGGTTCACCAATCGGAGGTCTCTGAAACCCATGCCCCCAAAGCCCTTAGGCATTATCATTTTCTCCCAAGGAACCCATTGAACCTTCCTGCGTCCATTCTCAGAACCCCACCAGTAAGCTCTGATATGGCGCATAAGATCATCACACAAGGTGACAGGGAGTTTGAACACACTCATCACATAGTTGGGTAACGCTTGAGCAATCGATTTAATGAGAATCTCCTTGCCAGCAGCAGACAGTTCCTTCTCCTTCCACACTGTCATCCTCTTCTGAAACCTCTCCTCAAGTGGCTGAAAAACTCCTCTTTTTAATCGGCCTGAGGGAGTTGGCAAGCCCAAATATTTTGCCTCAAAATCAATCCTCTGAACCCCCAGCAAGTCACGAACCTGATCACATATAGCACTGTCCCTAGATTCATTCATTAGAATAGAACACTTACTCGGACTGAGCTGTTGGCCTGTACATTTCTCAAAAGTCGACAGCAGCTGCTTCACCACTGTGGCCTGGGCATGATTTGCACGGAAGAAAAGGAGACTATCATCAGCAAACAATAAATGTGTGATGCTCGGAGCACGCCTGCAAACCTTGAGCCCTTCAATCTGTCCTAGGCTTTCGTAGCGCCTTAACAAGGTAGATAAACCATCAGCAACTAAGAGAAATAAATATGGGGTGCCCTCGCATCCCTTTTCC
>JAHUYU010003138.1:0-19230 GCA_030439765.1 Tripidium arundinaceum | reverse complement strand
AATTAGGAGAACTAAATATGAGTTAATTATAAAACTAATTACATAATCTGTGGCTAATTCGCGAGATAAATCTAATGAGCCTAATTTATATATGATTAGCACATGTTTACTGTAGCATAACATGAGCAAATCATGAACTAATTAGGCTCAATAGATTCGTCTCGCAAATTAGCCTCCATCTGTACAATTAATTTTATAATTAGTCTATGTTTAATCATCCTAAATAGCATCCAAACATTCAATGTGATTCAGCCTAAGTTTTAGTCCGGGTCATCCAGGCAGGCCCATAGACTTTTTAGAGGTGGTTAGGAAATGATTGGTACAGACGCGCTATTTGACCCTCCTCTACCTGCCTATCTCTAAAGAAGCGATTTATGTGACAGATAACGACGAGAAGGCAGACAAGGGAAAGAATAGAGGACAAGGACAAATATAGTGGATGGGATGGATTGTGGGACTCACCTAAAACTGCATGGCGAAAGTTGCATGTTTTAGGGCGTCTCCGCAATCTAGCTAGCTTGTTATTAACTAGTACAATCCGCGCGCCATCGCGCGCGACAATAAGCGAGCATTTTACGTTTATACAGGTAGGATACATATGTTACATACACCGAGGTTGCACATAATTAGGGTACCATGATAGATACACACCTACAGGATGCATATATTATTTATACCAAGGTATATGATCGTAGTGTCTTGGTTCAACAGAATCGGCATACTTGCTGGATGTCCATCTCCTCAGAACAGGTGGTATGGGCTTGCAGGTATCTATGAAAGATGGTTGTTATTCTGCAACCAAAAGAAACAGTAACATATAGTATGATATAAAAATATTGTAAAACCCCTGCTGCCAAGCTTATCATTTTCTTCCTCCTCTGATAATGATCCAGAGAGGAAATATCTCCCAACTCTGATAGTGATCCAAAGAGGAAATAAAAAAAATAAGGTTACGCCCTGGTCCCTTATTCCAATATCTCGAATTAAGCAACTCAGAACAACAAGAAATGATGCTCATGGTATGAGCTACAAAGTTTACCTGGAAGCACGCAGCAGTACCGTCTGGCCCACAGTAAGCCACACTACCTGGACGTCAGCAAACAAATATTATGAATTTAAGGAGCACTGCAGCAAAGGAAACACTTATCTGAAGTTACTGCAGAATCAGCTAAGATAGATAATTTCATGCTTTTGATTTTTCTCATGTAAGGTAGTGATCCGAGCTTTTTTTCTGTGTCATACAACACTTTTTAGACTTTGTAATGAATCTTCTCTGCTGCCATAGTGATCGAAGAAGTGTTATGCCTATTATCTAAACAAAACTACAAACAGTTGACTCCAGAATCATAAGTTGAACTATGTATCAACTATCAAATTTGAAACCAATAATTTCATGAGAAGCGAAAACAGTAATTTCTACAGGCAGAGCTACACAGGAAGATCTGCTTCAATTTCTATTAGCACCAAGTCCATCATTGATGATTGAAACCTACCAGAGCTTGTCAAACTTGGTGGCCCTTTCAGTCCACTTCATGGGCCTTCTGGTCCTATAAAAAAGGTTCGTCTGTGGATGGTTAAATAAGATGTGAATCGCCGATGCATCCACACAGTCTTCTCTTTCTTAGAGGAGGTCCAGTATTGGTGCATATTGAAAGTGGTTTATGAACCTGTCCCATATACATTGTTTTGTTAGATGGAAAAGCTTGATAACCAGGTTTAGTCAGTAATATTAAAGTATCAGAAACCAACCAGTGAGCCAGTTTTCTCAAAATAACTGGTATATTCAAAACCATTTGCCTTTGCTAGTTAGATGTTGCTTAATAAAAAAAGGTATGACATCCCTATGGCACAACTACTGAAATGGATTTTTTTAGAATAAATGTAGAATCACAGAAATATTTCGATTCTAACATATCTGATGTTTCTTTTGCTAGGTCCGTCACCCCTGAATTTAGGCATGCATGCCTAAATTCAGGGGTGACGGACCTAGCAAAAGAAACATCAGATATGTTAGAATCGGAATATTTTTGTGATTCTACATTTATTCTAAAAAAGTCTGTTTGAGTAGTGGTGCCATAGGGATGTCATACCTTTTTTTTTATTAAGCAACATCTAACTAGCAAAGGCAAAGGGTTTTGAATATAGCAGTTATTTTGAGAAAACTGGCTCAGTGATTGGTTTCTGATACTTTAATATTACTGACTAAACCTGCTTATCAAGCTTTTCCATCTAACAAAACAATGTATATGGGACAGGTTCATAAACCCAAACCATAGTGCATGCATGCCTAAATTCAGGGGTGACGGACCTAGCAAAAGAAACATCAGATATGTTAGAATCGAAATATTTCTGTGATTCTACATTTATTCTAAAAAAATCCATTTCAGTAGTTGTGCCATAGGGATGTCATACCTTTTTTTATTAAGCAACATCTAACTAGCAAAGGCAAATGGTTTTGAATATACCAGTTATTTTGAGAAAACTGGCTCACTGGTTGGTTTCTGATACTTTAATATTACTGACTAAACCTGGTTATCAAGCTTTTCCATCTAACAAAACAATGTATATGGGACAGGTTCATAAACCACTTTCAATATGCACCAATACTGGACCTCCTCTAAGAAAGAGAAGACTGTGTGGATGCATCGGCGATTCACATCTTATTTAACCATCCACAGACGAACCTTTTTTATAGGACCAGAAGGCCCATGAAGTGGACTGAAAGGGCCACCAAGTTTGACAAGCTCTGGTAGGTTTCAATCATCAATGATGGACTTGGTGCTAATAGAAATTGAAGCAGATCTTCCTGTGTAGCTCTGCCTGTAGAAATTACTGTTTTCGCTTCTCATGAAATTATTGGTTTCAAATTTGATAGTTGATACATAGTTCAACTTATGATTCTGGAGTCAACTGTTTGTAGTTTTGTTTAGATAATAGGCATAACACTTCTTCGATCACTATGGCAGCAGAGAAGATTCATTACAAAGTCTAAAAAGTGTTGTATGACACAGAAAAAAAGCTCGGATCACTACCTTACATGAGAAAAATCAAAAGCATGAAATTATCTATCTTAGCTGATTCTGCAGTAACTTCAGATAAGTGTTTCCTTTGCTGCAGTGCTCCTTAAATTCATAATATTTGTTTGCTGACGTCCAGGTAGTGTGGCTTACTGTGGGCCAGACGGTACTGCTGCGTGCTTCCAGGTAAACTTTGTAGCTCATACCATGAGCATCATTTCTTGTTGTTCTGAGTTGCTTAATTCGAGATATTGGAATAAGGGACCAGGGCGTAACCTTATTTTTTTTATTTCCTCTTTGGATCACTATCAGAGTTGGGAGATATTTCCTCTCTGGATCATTATCAGAGGAGGAAGAAAATGATAAGCTTGGCAGCAGGGGTTTTACAATATTTTTATATCATACTATATGTTACTGTTTCTTTTGGTTGCAGAATAACAACCATCTTTCATAGATACCTGCAAGCCCATACCACCTGTTCTGAGGAGATGGACATCCAGCAAGTATGCCGATTCTGTTGAACCAAGACACTACGATCATATACCTTGGTATAAATAATATATGCATCCTGTAGGTGTGTATCTATCATGGTACCCTAATTATGTGCAACCTCGGTGTATGTAACATATGTATCCTACCTGTATAAACGTAAAATGCTCGCTTATTGTCGCGCGCGATGGCGCGCGGATTGTACTAGTTAATAACAAGCTAGCTAGATTGCGGAGACGCCCTAAAACATGCAACTTTCGCCATGCAGTTTTAGGTGAGTCCCACAATCCATCCCATCCACTATATTTGTCCTTGTCCTCTATTCTTTCCCTTGTCTGCCTTCTCGTCGTTATCTGTCACATAAATCGCTTCTTTAGAGATAGGCAGGTAGAGGAGGGTCAAATAGCGCGTCTGTACCAATCATTTCCTAACCACCTCTAAAAAGTCTATGGGCCTGCCTGGATGACCCGGACTAAAACTTAGGCTGAATCACATTGAATGTTTGGATGCTATTTAGGATGATTAAACATAGACTAATTATAAAATTAATTGTACAGATGGAGGCTAATTTGCGAGACGAATCTATTGAGCCTAATTAGTTCATGATTTGCTCATGTTATGCTACAGTAAACATGTGCTAATCATATATAAATTAGGCTCATTAGATTTATCTCGCGAATTAGCCACAGATTATGTAATTAGTTTTATAATTAACTCATATTTAGTTCTCCTAATTAGCATTCAGACATGGACTAAACTTTAGTCCTAAAGATCCAAACGCGCCCTATGTGTAGTAGTATGTATGTAATAAGACATAAAAGCTGATATGGTGTTAGTTGTTTCATCGTAATTGTTATTTCTCATTCAGAAACGATAACGGTGATGCCAAAACTTTTAGCCTAGTAATACAAGATAGGAGTGACTGGGGTGCGTTTGGCTCCTGCCAGAGCCGCTGTAGCCACAAGTGTGGCCGCGCCGCGAGTGCGGCGGACAAAATGGCCGCCTGACTATTGGCGAGCTGGGTCGCGCGTTTTGAACTACAGGCTGCGGCACGTGCCAAACCTGCGGCGGTGTGCGGGGTGAGCGTTTGGCTCCCACGCCGTGCCACACTTGCGGCGCAGCGACCTGCAGCGCGGTTTGGAAGCAATCCAAACACGCCCTCGGTGAGCTTAAAGCTGTCATTTTAATACTCCTATAATAACATAATGATACTTGTTAGATAGTATGTGTTGATATTTGTCTTGTCTATGTGTTGAAACCAGAATTTCAAAGAAGAGTAAAAAATAGAACAGGAAGTGCAAACCTGCATAGCCCAATTAACGAGCCCACTTGGGTGTCTATGTCTTAGTGGGCTGCTCGACACTAGCTCTGGTGGTGTGGTATTTCGACGTCAGTGAGCTCGGTGAGCGTGTGCGGCCGGCCGGGCCGGGTGAAAATAAGGGCGTGTTTAATTGCCTAGACGGCAGCCAGTGACAGGCTCCGGAAGTGCAACATCACTTGTTTGTTTGCGTGGACTTCATTGGAGCCTGTACAGCACAGAACCCAAAGCACCCTTGGGCCAGGCTAGGAGGAAATGAAAGTGAAGTTCATTTTCCCGGGCGCGGCTCGCTCGAGCTCCGATGCGGCACAGGTGGTTGGTGGGTGCGGCTGACATGTGAGCCCTCTATCGCAGCGTAGGCAAACAAACAACACTTGTCTGAGAATTCCAGGCTCTACTCGGGGTGGTGTTAGGGTCCGGCCGTTCGGACCGAATCAACTTGCCGATAAAATAATTTGCCTAGTCCACCTTGCCTCGTGCGTCGCTCGGCCCACCTTGTCTTGCTCATCTAGATCTCACGTACGGAAACATGTTTCCGTCGCTCTCATCGCTCATCCCAGGTACAGAAAAAATATTATATTAGATTAGAAAATAGAAACAAAAATAATTAGTGCGTGTGAGAAGCTGAACACAAAACAAAAAAAAGATAATCATTCTTAACAACTACACCATGTAGATGCTTTGTTTAAGTTATAAAAAATATTTATACTATTATAAACTGAATATCATAAAAATACATCACAGAACATCGTATGTATACTACGTGAATATCACAAATATATCATAAAACATCATATATATATATAATATATGCACATCACAAAATATATCATAGAACATCATATGTAAACGACGTGAACATTATAGAATACATCATACAACATCACATGTATACTACATTATTACGTGAACACAACATGCATTTCATATAATATAGAAAGTAAAAAAATAAAAAACAAAATTATTGAACTAATTAATTAGATTAAAATAAAAAAGAAAAAAATGCACATAAGAGAATGAATAACAAATGATAAATATATAAAAAATAAAACAAATGGATAACTTAAATAAAAAAGAGAGAAAAGAAAATTAAAGAAAATCACATGTACACAACGCGAACATTAAATATATCTTATATAATATATGAAATAGAAAACTTGAAATTAAAAAATAAAATAGTTCATACAGAAATTTAAAGAAATAAAAAACAAGAAAACAGAAAAGAAAAGGAAAAAACAGAAATGGAAGAAAAACAAAAAGTAAAGAAAATTGTTAATTAGAGTAAAATAAAAAAATAAATGAAATATTAAAGAAATATAAACAAAATAAAGAGAAGAAAAAACACTATAGAAAAAAGAAAAAGAAACGAAACAAGAAAAGAAAAAAAAAGAACTAAACAACAGCGTAGCAGGAAACGATAAGCAGGCCGTGCAGCTGTGTTCGCCGTGCTAGGCTGCTAGCTCGTGCAGCATGCAACACCTGTGGTCATCGCTCGGCGCGCGCGGCTCCTGAGCGCTGTTCGGCCGACGGCTTCCGTCTGCGCATTCAGACCGGATGATTTCTACTCGTCCGTCCAGGCCAGCTTAGTCTAGACAAACAAACAGGCCTAAATGTCGTCTAACTCGGATCCCTGCTTGGCGGTGACGACCGAGGCGAGCCAGGTGGCGAGGCGAGCCACGGCCATCAGCCATGGGACTGGAGCGTCGAGCATGGAAGGATTATTGGTTGGAGTGTTTGCTGGCTGGACATACCGACCTAGCAGACCGAAACATCCACCGTCCATACCCATCGGTTGCAGTGGCAGAACCAGCAAAATGATAAAGGGCGGCCAGTCAAATATGGGTAACATGAGTACATGACCATATTTTAATGTATATCTATATATAATATAAATATTCATATAATTATAATTTTTTTGCTGCGACAACACACAAAAGAGATTCTTTTAGAAAAGTGGACAAGAGAAACTAACCTTTTTTTTCATTTGAGCCTCACTTCTCCATCCCTTCCATTGCCTTCTTTATCTACCTTATTGAAAAAAGAATTAGGCTATTCGGCTGGTGGTTTTTGCGGCTGATTGCGACTGATCCAATAATGTTCTATGAGAGAGAATAAGCTGTGGTACGGCTAAAAAGCCGGCTGAAACTACCAACCGAACATGCTGTCCTTTTAGTCGGAACCATTGTTTCCTACCTGAATTAGCGTACAAAACCGGATTAAAATTTTGCATGATGATCATTGCAAATTCATTAGTCCAATTTAGTCTTATTGATCATCAAACATCAAAATCCAAACTAAATGGGCCAAGGGTCTATTTTCCTTACAGTATGCATGGTGCTGATGTGACGATCGATTCGCTTATTGCTGCACCTACTCTTAGAAGATATCCAACAAAGAAGACGTGCTTTCCTACATGATTAATTAAGTAGTGGTGCTGCTACTTGCCATGGGGTCTTTTCTTTTCTTATGCCCATGCTCTTTTTTGGGCTCTTTGTTGATGGCATCGTGTGATCAGTCTGTGTTGTTTTTTTAATGCATGTTTAACTTTCTTTGCTTTCCATTTTAATTGAATGGCAAAGCTCTTGTCTTTTTTTAAAAAAAGGGATGGTTTTCCTAAAATTGATTGCTAGTGGCACTCATCTCTAAAACTATTTATATGGGCAGTCCGTGATGCAAACGGGGCTCCTCTAATCATTTTTTATAGTAGTGAATAACCTGTTGAAGTATTTCAATGCTAGGTTGACAGAATTACAAGATTAGAACAAAATAAGAGCACACACCTGACAACACTCCAGATTTAACTCACATCGAGACTCATTCACCACGCTTGGAGTAATATCACTCAGCCACAAGATCATGTGCTTCAGTGCTTGATCACCACTCCCAGCCATCTCAAGTCCCTTCTCCAGTAAGAGCATCCATCTCTACATGAAGCATAAGCTAATAAGTACAGTCAGCCTGTTCGGCTGGTTGGGGCTGGTGCTGGTTTGATCTGGTTTGAACTAATTCTGTGAGAGAGAATAAGTTAAAACAAACTGAAATAAGTCCTCGATCGAACAAACGAACAGACCTAGTAAATCTAGGTGCCACTCGGCGCGCTCGATTTCCGTCGGTAGTACTCAGACTAGTGTCCCCTGCCGTCCTGTGCCGCAGACCGAGCAGACGAGTGTACTCCTTGAGTATTAGGCCGTAGCTGGCTCACATGCAGTAGTGCGCGCTCGGTAGGCCGTAGGCTGGCTCAGCAGCACAGCACAACACAGCATTCATGCGACAGCTGGCCCCGGCCACATCAGCCCACCTCGGCCCCTGTGCCACGTTGCGTAGAAACAGCAGCAGCTAGCCCCTATCATGGACGTACATATGCACGTAGATTCATTCTTTTAGTATGTGTTCAATCGGTATAAATTGATTATTCGTAAATAAGAATAGTCGTAATTAATTGAATAGTTATCTGATCTTTTTTTTGGCTTTTTTGAATTTCTATATGTTTTATTTGGTTTTCCTTTAAAATTTTTCAATTTGGTTTTCATAGAAATAATCTGGCTAATTTTTTGTTTTGTTTGTTTAATATTTTTTGTATTATTTGGATAATTTTTTTGGTTCGTTTGATCTGAATACAATGGTCATGACAATCGAGTTTTGGATGGATAAAAAACACTCGATTTTTGTTTCCGCTGTGAATCGAGTGTCTAGGGGCCATCCACCGCTCGGGTGCCACGTCCTCCTAAAACACCCGAGTGGTGAGTACACAGGCCCAATAAGAAAGACCACAGCGACAGTCTTGTTAGGGGCCGACTTTATCTATTGCCATTTTGTATCGATATTGCCCATACAAAACCTGTTCTCTTTCTCATGGATCGCCACCACCACTTCCTTCTCCACATTGACCTCTTGCCGGCGTGCCCAACCGATCAGTGTCAGAACTGGGGAGGGGCCAGCAGCGCCCCCCCCAAGCGGCCAATATTTTTTATACACCCCTCAGCGACCCAGCCCAACATGGAAGCAGAAACATCGCGGAGAAGGAACATCGTGGACTTCCTCACCGCGTCGCGTGACTCGCGTCGCATGGCATTCTCATCTATTAGAGCAAGTATAATAACAGGCTACAAATAGGCTGAACGCTAAGGTGAAGGAGAGAGGAGAGGAGAGAGAGGAGAAGCAGACTGTAAACTTACTTAGACTAAAAAAACAAAAAACTTTATGAAAAAGACAACTGAGCCATATATTAATAATGATGAGCTAGGTTGAGAGACAGCTGCAAAGATCCTTACGACCAGGAGCCGGCTGTATTATTAGCCCTGCTCTCATGGAGTGGCTTCTCCGGTTCTGCGCGCGGTCAGCGGCCTAGGGCAGGGTGCAGTGGTGGCTTCTCCATCCCATCGGCCATCGCGGTCTCGGGGCTCGCGGGCGTGCCACGAGTTGCCGGACGCCGGCTGCCCAGCTTGCGCCCTCGCCGTAGGATCAAGATTCAAAAACATGAGCAGCAGGAGCAAGTCTGCAGCCTACAGGTCAGCAGGAGTAAGAGCACCGCACGCTACACGCAAGCAAAAACAAGTATAGTTTATATTCCCAAATTAAATACTTGTTGGTTTAATTGATAGTATTCTTAATTTCTAATTGGTGATTTGCTATGATCATCATGCAAAATTTTAATCCGGTTTTGTACGCTAATTCAGGTAGGAAACAATGGTTCCGACTAAAAGGACAGCATGTTCGGTTGGTAGTTTCAGCCGGCTTTTTAGCCGTACCACAGCTTATTCTCTCTCATAGAACATTATTGGATCAGTCGCAATCAGCCGCAAAAACCACCAGCCGAATAGCCTAATTCTTTTTTCAATAAGGTAGATAAAGAAGGCAATGGAAGGGATGGAGAAGTGAGGCTCAAATGAAAAAAAGGTTAGTTTCTCTTGTCCACTTTTCTAAAAGAATCTCTTTTGTGTGTTGTCGCAGCAAAAAAATTATAATTATATGAATATTTATATTATATATAGATATACATTAAAATATGGTCATGTACTCATGTTACCCATATTTGACTGGCCGCCCTTTATCATTTTGCTGGTTCTGCCACTGCAACCGATGGGTATGGACGGTGGATGTTTCGGTCTGCTAGGTCGGTATGTCCAGCCAGCAAACACTCCAACCAATAATCCTTCCATGCTCGACGCTCCAGTCCCATGGCTGATGGCCGTGGCTCGCCTCGCCACCTGGCTCGCCTCGGTCGTCACCGCCAAGCAGGGATCCGAGTTAGACGACATTTAGGCCTGTTTGTTTGTCTAGACTAAGCTGGCCTGGACGGACGAGTAGAAATCATCCGGTCTGAATGCGCAGACGGAAGCCGTCGGCCGAACAGCGCTCAGGAGCCGCGCGCGCCGAGCGATGACCACAGGTGTTGCATGCTGCACGAGCTAGCAGCCTAGCACGGCGAACACAGCTGCACGGCCTGCTTATCGTTTCCTGCTACGCTGTTGTTTAGTTCTTTTTTTTTCTTTTCTTGTTTCGTTTCTTTTTCTTTTTTCTATAGTGTTTTTTCTTCTCTTTATTTTGTTTATATTTCTTTAATATTTCATTTATTTTTTTATTTTACTCTAATTAACAATTTTCTTTACTTTTTGTTTTTCTTCCATTTCTGTTTTTTCCTTTTCTTTTCTGTTTTCTTGTTTTTTATTTCTTTAAATTTCTGTATGAACTATTTTATTTTTTAATTTCAAGTTTTCTATTTCATATATTATATAAGATATATTTAATGTTCGCGTTGTGTACATGTGATTTTCTTTAATTTTCTTTTCTCTCTTTTTTATTTAAGTTATCCATTTGTTTTATTTTTTATATATTTATCATTTGTTATTCATTCTCTTATGTGCATTTTTTTCTTTTTTATTTTAATCTAATTAATTAGTTCAATAATTTTGTTTTTTATTTTTTACTTTCTATATTATATGAAATGCATGTTGTGTTCACGTAATAATGTAGTATACATGTGATGTTGTATGATGTATTCTATAATGTTCACGTCGTTTACATATGATGTTCTATGATATATTTTGTGATGTGCATATATTATATATATATGATGTTTTATGATATATTTGTGATATTCACGTAGTATACATACGATGTTCTGTGATGTATTTTTATGATATTCAGTTTATAATAGTATAAATATTTTTTATAACTTAAACAAAGCATCTACATGGTGTAGTTGTTAAGAATGATTATCTTTTTTTTGTTTTGTGTTCAGCTTCTCACACGCACTAATTATTTTTGTTTCTATTTTCTAATCTAATATAATATTTTTTCTGTACCTGGGATGAGCGATGAGAGCGACGGAAACATGTTTCCGTACGTGAGATCTAGATGAGCAAGACAAGGTGGGCCGAGCGACGCACGAGGCAAGGTGGACTAGGCAAATTATTTTATCGGCAAGTTGATTCGGTCCGAACGGCCGGACCCTAACACCACCCCGAGTAGAGCTTGGAATTCTCAGACAAGTGTTGTTTGTTTGCCTACGCTGCGATAGAGGGCTCACATGTCAGCCGCACCCACCAACCACCTGTGCCGCATCGGAGCTCGAGCGAGCCGCGCCCGGGAAAATGAACTTCACTTTCATTTCCTCCTAGCCTGGCCCAAGGGTGCTTTGGGTTCTGTGCTGTACAGGCTCCAATGAAGTCCACGCAAACAAACAAGTGATGTTGCACTTCCGGAGCCTGTCACTGGCTGCCGTCTAGGCAATTAAACACGCCCTTATTTTCACCCGGCCCGGCCGGCCGCGCACACGCTCACCGAGCTCACTGACGTCGAAATACCACACCACCAGAGCTAGTGTCGAGCAGCCCACTAAGACATAGACACCCAAGTGGGCTCGTTAATTGGGCTATGCAGGTTTGCACTTCCTGTTCTATTTTTTACTCTTCTTTGAAATTCTGGTTTCAACACATAGACAAGACAAATATCAACACATACTATCTAACAAGTATCATTATGTTATTATAGGAGTATTAAAATGACAGCTTTAAGCTCACCGAGGGCGTGTTTGGATTGCTTCCAAACCGCGCTGCAGGTCGCTGCGCCGCAAGTGTGGCACGGCGTGGGAGCCAAACGCTCACCCCGCACACCGCCGCAGGTTTGGCACGTGCCGCAGCCTGTAGTTCAAAACGCGCGACCCAGCTCGCCAATAGTCAGGCGGCCATTTTGTCCGCCGCACTCGCGGCGCGGCCACACTTGTGGCTACAGCGGCTCTGGCAGGAGCCAAACGCACCCCAGTCACTCCTATCTTGTATTACTAGGCTAAAAGTTTTGGCATCACCGTTATCGTTTCTGAATGAGAAATAACAATTACGATGAAACAACTAACACCATATCAGCTTTTATGTCTTATTACATACATACTACTACACATAGGGCGCGTTTGGATCTTTAGGACTAAAGTTTAGTCCATGTCTGAATGCTAATTAGGAGAACTAAATATGAGTTAATTATAAAACTAATTACATAATCTGTGGCTAATTCGCGAGATAAATCTAATGAGCCTAATTTATATATGATTAGCACATGTTTACTGTAGCATAACATGAGCAAATCATGAACTAATTAGGCTCAATAGATTCGTCTCGCAAATTAGCCTCCATCTGTACAATTAATTTTATAATTAGTCTATGTTTAATCATCCTAAATAGCATCCAAACATTCAATGTGATTCAGCCTAAGTTTTAGTCCGGGTCATCCAGGCAGGCCCATAGACTTTTTAGAGGTGGTTAGGAAATGATTGGTACAGACGCGCTATTTGACCCTCCTCTACCTGCCTATCTCTAAAGAAGCGATTTATGTGACAGATAACGACGAGAAGGCAGACAAGGGAAAGAATAGAGGACAAGGACAAATATAGTGGATGGGATGGATTGTGGGACTCACCTAAAACTGCATGGCGAAAGTTGCATGTTTTAGGGCGTCTCCGCAATCTAGCTAGCTTGTTATTAACTAGTACAATCCGCGCGCCATCGCGCGCGACAATAAGCGAGCATTTTACGTTTATACAGGTAGGATACATATGTTACATACACCGAGGTTGCACATAATTAGGGTACCATGATAGATACACACCTACAGGATGCATATATTATTTATACCAAGGTATATGATCGTAGTGTCTTGGTTCAACAGAATCGGCATACTTGCTGGATGTCCATCTCCTCAGAACAGGTGGTATGGGCTTGCAGGTATCTATGAAAGATGGTTGTTATTCTGCAACCAAAAGAAACAGTAACATATAGTATGATATAAAAATATTGTAAAACCCCTGCTGCCAAGCTTATCATTTTCTTCCTCCTCTGATAATGATCCAGAGAGGAAATATCTCCCAACTCTGATAGTGATCCAAAGAGGAAATAAAAAAAATAAGGTTACGCCCTGGTCCCTTATTCCAATATCTCGAATTAAGCAACTCAGAACAACAAGAAATGATGCTCATGGTATGAGCTACAAAGTTTACCTGGAAGCACGCAGCAGTACCGTCTGGCCCACAGTAAGCCACACTACCTGGACGTCAGCAAACAAATATTATGAATTTAAGGAGCACTGCAGCAAAGGAAACACTTATCTGAAGTTACTGCAGAATCAGCTAAGATAGATAATTTCATGCTTTTGATTTTTCTCATGTAAGGTAGTGATCCGAGCTTTTTTTCTGTGTCATACAACACTTTTTAGACTTTGTAATGAATCTTCTCTGCTGCCATAGTGATCGAAGAAGTGTTATGCCTATTATCTAAACAAAACTACAAACAGTTGACTCAGAATCATAAGTTGAACTATGTATCAACTATCAAATTTGAAACCAATAATTTCATGAGAAGCGAAAACAGTAATTTCTACAGGCAGAGCTACACAGGAAGATCTGCTTCAATTTCTATTAGCACCAAGTCCATCATTGATGATTGAAACCTACCAGAGCTTGTCAAACTTGGTGGCCCTTTCAGTCCACTTCATGGGCCTTCTGGTCCTATAAAAAAGGTTCGTCTGTGGATGGTTAAATAAGATGTGAATCGCCGATGCATCCACACAGTCTTCTCTTTCTTAGAGGAGGTCCAGTATTGGTGCATATTGAAAGTGGTTTATGAACCTGTCCCATATACATTGGTTTCAAATTTGATAGTTGATACATAGTTCAACTTATGATTCTGGAGTCAACTGTTTGTAGTTTTGTTTAGATAATAGGCATAACACTTCTTCGATCACTATGGCAGCAGAGAAGATTCATTACAAAGTCTAAAAAGTGTTGTATGACACAGAAAAAAAGCTCGGATCACTACCTTACATGAGAAAAATCAAAAGCATGAAATTATCTATCTTAGCTGATTCTGCAGTAACTTCAGATAAGTGTTTCCTTTGCTGCAGTGCTCCTTAAATTCATAATATTTGTTTGCTGACGTCCAGGTAGTGTGGCTTACTGTGGGCCAGACGGTACTGCTGCGTGCTTCCAGGTAAACTTTGTAGCTCATACCATGAGCATCATTTCTTGTTGTTCTGAGTTGCTTAATTCGAGATATTGGAATAAGGGACCAGGGCGTAACCTTATTTTTTTTATTTCCTCTTTGGATCACTATCAGAGTTGGGAGATATTTCCTCTCTGGATCATTATCAGAGGAGGAAGAAAATGATAAGCTTGGCAGCAGGGGTTTTACAATATTTTTATATCATACTATATGTTACTGTTTCTTTTGGTTGCAGAATAACAACCATCTTTCATAGATACCTGCAAGCCCATACCACCTGTTCTGAGGAGATGGACATCCAGCAAGTATGCCGATTCTGTTGAACCAAGACACTACGATCATATACCTTGGTATAAATAATATATGCATCCTGTAGGTGTGTATCTATCATGGTACCCTAATTATGTGCAACCTCGGTGTATGTAACATATGTATCCTACCTGTATAAACGTAAAATGCTCGCTTATTGTCGCGCGCGATGGCGCGCGGATTGTACTAGTTAATAACAAGCTAGCTAGATTGCGGAGACGCCCTAAAACATGCAACTTTCGCCATGCAGTTTTAGGTGAGTCCCACAATCCATCCCATCCACTATATTTGTCCTTGTCCTCTATTCTTTCCCTTGTCTGCCTTCTCGTCGTTATCTGTCACATAAATCGCTTCTTTAGAGATAGGCAGGTAGAGGAGGGTCAAATAGCGCGTCTGTACCAATCATTTCCTAACCACCTCTAAAAAGTCTATGGGCCTGCCTGGATGACCCGGACTAAAACTTAGGCTGAATCACATTGAATGTTTGGATGCTATTTAGGATGATTAAACATAGACTAATTATAAAATTAATTGTACAGATGGAGGCTAATTTGCGAGACGAATCTATTGAGCCTAATTAGTTCATGATTTGCTCATGTTATGCTACAGTAAACATGTGCTAATCATATATAAATTAGGCTCATTAGATTTATCTCGCGAATTAGCCACAGATTATGTAATTAGTTTTATAATTAACTCATATTTAGTTCTCCTAATTAGCATTCAGACATGGACTAAACTTTAGTCCTAAAGATCCAAACGCGCCCTATGTGTAGTAGTATGTATGTAATAAGACATAAAAGCTGATATGGTGTTAGTTGTTTCATCGTAATTGTTATTTCTCATTCAGAAACGATAACGGTGATGCCAAAACTTTTAGCCTAGTAATACAAGATAGGAGTGACTGGGGTGCGTTTGGCTCCTGCCAGAGCCGCTGTAGCCACAAGTGTGGCCGCGCCGCGAGTGCGGCGGACAAAATGGCCGCCTGACTATTGGCGAGCTGGGTCGCGCGTTTTGAACTACAGGCTGCGGCACGTGCCAAACCTGCGGCGGTGTGCGGGGTGAGCGTTTGGCTCCCACGCCGTGCCACACTTGCGGCGCAGCGACCTGCAGCGCGGTTTGGAAGCAATCCAAACACGCCCTCGGTGAGCTTAAAGCTGTCATTTTAATACTCCTATAATAACATAATGATACTTGTTAGATAGTATGTGTTGATATTTGTCTTGTCTATGTGTTGAAACCAGAATTTCAAAGAAGAGTAAAAAATAGAACAGGAAGTGCAAACCTGCATAGCCCAATTAACGAGCCCACTTGGGTGTCTATGTCTTAGTGGGCTGCTCGACACTAGCTCTGGTGGTGTGGTATTTCGACGTCAGTGAGCTCGGTGAGCGTGTGCGGCCGGCCGGGCCGGGTGAAAATAAGGGCGTGTTTAATTGCCTAGACGGCAGCCAGTGACAGGCTCCGGAAGTGCAACATCACTTGTTTGTTTGCGTGGACTTCATTGGAGCCTGTACAGCACAGAACCCAAAGCACCCTTGGCTCGTTAATTGGGCTATGCAGGTTTGCACTTCCTGTTCTATTTTTTACTCTTCTTTGAAATTCTGGTTTCAACACATAGACAAGACAAATATCAACACATACTATCTAACAAGTATCATTATGTTATTATAGGAGTATTAAAATGACAGCTTTAAGCTCACCGAGGGCGTGTTTGGATTGCTTCCAAACCGCGCTGCAGGTCGCTGCGCCGCAAGTGTGGCACGGCGTGGGAGCCAAACGCTCACCCCGCACACCGCCGCAGGTTTGGCACGTGCCGCAGCCTGTAGTTCAAAACGCGCGACCCAGCTCGCCAATAGTCAGGCGGCCATTTTGTCCGCCGCACTCGCGGCGCGGCCACACTTGTGGCTACAGCGGCTCTGGCAGGAGCCAAACGCACCCCAGTCACTCCTATCTTGTATTACTAGGCTAAAAGTTTTGGCATCACCGTTATCGTTTCTGAATGAGAAATAACAATTACGATGAAACAACTAACACCATATCAGCTTTTATGTCTTATTACATACATACTACTACACATAGGGCGCGTTTGGATCTTTAGGACTAAAGTTTAGTCCATGTCTGAATGCTAATTAGGAGAACTAAATATGAGTTAATTATAAAACTAATTACATAATCTGTGGCTAATTCGCGAGATAAATCTAATGAGCCTAATTTATATATGATTAGCACATGTTTACTGTAGCATAACATGAGCAAATCATGAACTAATTAGGCTCAATAGATTCGTCTCGCAAATTAGCCTCCATCTGTACAATTAATTTTATAATTAGTCTATGTTTAATCATCCTAAATAGCATCCAAACATTCAATGTGATTCAGCCTAAGTTTTAGTCCGGGTCATCCAGGCAGGCCCATAGACTTTTTAGAGGTGGTTAGGAAATGATTGGTACAGACGCGCTATTTGACCCTCCTCTACCTGCCTATCTCTAAAGAAGCGATTTATGTGACAGATAACGACGAGAAGGCAGACAAGGGAAAGAATAGAGGACAAGGACAAATATAGTGGATGGGATGGATTGTGGGACTCACCTAAAACTGCATGGCGAAAGTTGCATGTTTTAGGGCGTCTCCGCAATCTAGCTAGCTTGTTATTAACTAGTACAATCCGCGCGCCATCGCGCGCGACAATAAGCGAGCATTTTACGTTTATACAGGTAGGATACATATGTTACATACACCGAGGTTGCACATAATTAGGGTACCATGATAGATACACACCTACAGGATGCATATATTATTTATACCAAGGTATATGATCGTAGTGTCTTGGTTCAACAGAATCGGCATACTTGCTGGATGTCCATCTCCTCAGAACAGGTGGTATGGGCTTGCAGGTATCTATGAAAGATGGTTGTTATTCTGCAACCAAAAGAAACAGTAACATATAGTATGATATAAAAATATTGTAAAACCCCTGCTGCCAAGCTTATCATTTTCTTCCTCCTCTGATAATGATCCAGAGAGGAAATATCTCCCAACTCTGATAGTGATCCAAAGAGGAAATAAAAAAAATAAGGTTACGCCCTGGTCCCTTATTCCAATATCTCGAATTAAGCAACTCAGAACAACAAGAAATGATGCTCATGGTATGAGCTACAAAGTTTACCTGGAAGCACGCAGCAGTACCGTCTGGCCCACAGTAAGCCACACTACCTGGACGTCAGCAAACAAATATTATGAATTTAAGGAGCACTGCAGCAAAGGAAACACTTATCTGAAGTTACTGCAGAATCAGCTAAGATAGATAATTTCATGCTTTTGATTTTTCTCATGTAAGGTAGTGATCCGAGCTTTTTTTCTGTGTCATACAACACTTTTTAGACTTTGTAATGAATCTTCTCTGCTGCCATAGTGATCGAAGAAGTGTTATGCCTATTATCTAAACAAAACTACAAACAGTTGACTCCAGAATCATAAGTTGAACTATGTATCAACTATCAAATTTGAAACCAATGTATATGGGACAGGTTCATAAACCACTTTCAATATGCACCAATACTGGACCTCCTCTAAGAAAGAGAAGACTGTGTGGATGCATCGGCGATTCACATCTTATTTAACCATCCACAGACGAACCTTTTTTATAGGACCAGAAGGCCCATGAAGTGGACTGAAAGGGCCACCAAGTTTGACAAGCTCTGGTAGGTTTCAATCATCAATGATGGACTTGGTGCTAATAGAAATTGAAGCAGATCTTCCTGTGTAGCTCTGCCTGTAGAAATTACTGTTTTCGCTTCTCATGAAATTATTGGTTTCAAATTTGATAGTTGATACATAGTTCAACTTATGATTCTGGAGTCAACTGTTTGTAGTTTTGTTTAGATAATAGGCATAACACTTCTTCGATCACTATGGCAGCAGAGAAGATTCATTACAAAGTCTAAAAAGTGTTGTATGACACAGAAAAAAAGCTCGGATCACTACCTTACATGAGAAAAATCAAAAGCATGAAATTATCTATCTTAGCTGATTCTGCAGTAACTTCAGATAAGTGTTTCCTTTGCTGCAGTGCTCCTTAAATTCATAATATTTGTTTGCTGACGTCCAGGTAGTGTGGCTTACTGTGGGCCAGACGGTACTGCTGCGTGCTTCCAGGTAAACTTTGTAGCTCATACCATGAGCATCATTTCTTGTTGTTCTGAGTTGCTTAATTCGAGATATTGGAATAAGGGACCAGGGCGTAACCTTATTTTTTTTATTTCCTCTTTGGATCACTATCAGAGTTGGGAGATATTTCCTCTCTGGATCATTATCAGAGGAGGAAGAAAATGATAAGCTTGCAGCAGGGGTTTTACAATATTTTTATATCATACTATATGTTACTGTTTCTTTGGTTGCAGAATAACAACCATCTTTCATAGATACCTGCAGCCCATACCACCTGTTCTGAGGAGATGGACATCCAGCAAGTATGCCGATTCTGTTGAACCAAGACACTACGATCATATACCTTGGTATAAATAATATATGCATCCTGTAGGTGTGTATCTATCATGGTACCCTAATTATGTGCAACCTCGGTGTATGTAACATATGTATCCTACCTATG
>JAHUYU010002599.1:0-19423 GCA_030439765.1 Tripidium arundinaceum | reverse complement strand
AGACTGGACATCCAAAAGCTTGGCATAGAGAGTTCAAGAGATGTTTTTGTTGACGTCGATGATACATCCCTATTGATCAGAGCCAAGGTCTGACGGGACACTGAGGACTTTGATGAATGTCCAAACACTGTTTGATAGGATTAAGTCTTCCGAGACCATATGGTGTGTATCGATCATCTAGTATCGCACTATCTTACTTGCGAGGACGTATTTATTTGCTCATTCTACGTCACAGGTTCATCGATGAGGACCAATTGGTGGTGAATCTGAAGAAAGTAGAGCAAGAGTTGAAATGGCCTGATATAGATGAATCCTGGGAATCCCTCACTTCTGGGATCACCCAGTTGTTGACAGGGATCAGCGTCCACATTGTTGGTGATTCCACAGACATTAATGAGGCAGTTGCTAAAGAGATAGCTGAGGGCATTGGGTGAGTGCTTCTTATTTCTTTCTTTCATTCGATTGCTTACAGTCAGATACCATGCTGTGCAGATTGCATTCTAGTTCTAGGCTGAATATTTTCAGAACATGCAAAGTATGAATTGGCAAACTTGATGTCTGATGATCAACTCATGAATCTGTCTCCATATTTCATGGCGTTGCAGGTACCTTCCGGTTTGCACAAGTGAGCTGTTAGAGAGCGCCACTCAAAAATCGATTGATACATGTAAGATTTCTGCCCAACGGCATTTTATTGCTAACATGATGTGATATCTGGGCTATCTATTTGACTAAAATCCAGCGTCAATCTCGTCATATACGGTCGACATTATTGTGACCAAAATAGCACGGCGCTGCACTTGCTTGTAGGGGTGGCTCCGATGGAGCGGACTCTGTTGCTGAAGCCGAATCTGTTGTCTTGGAAAGCCTTAGCAGGTTGGTTGCTTTTTTGTTCCCCCGAGCCTGCTTTCTGTAGCCATAGCCCATTGCTGATGATTCGATGCAAGATACGTATCCGTTGCAGCCATGTCCGCACTGTAGTTGCAACTCTGGGGGGCAAGCAAGGAGCAGCCAGCAGATTCGACAGATGGCAGTACCTTCATTCTGGGTTCACGGTTTGGCTATCGGTGTCCGACGCAAGTGGTAAGAGACTCTCAAACCATTTCCCCACGTTGGTCTGGACCGGAGATTTCACTGCCTTGGGTTGAGAGATTCTCCTTGGTGGCTGTCCGTGTGCGGTGTTATCCAACAAACAGACGAAGCTGCTGCGAGAGAAGAAGCCCGAAGAAGCGTGAGCAGTGGAAGCGTTTCTTACGCGAAGGCAGACGTGGTGGTGAAGCTTGGGCGGGTGGGACCCGGAGTACACGCGAGCTGTTGCGCAGGGTTGCCTCGTCGCCCTCAAGCAGCTAACCTTAGCAGACAAGAAGCTGGCAGGTATGCATTCGCCAGATGATCGCTGGCTGCGGAAGATCAGTAGTTACCTTCCATGAGCATGAGCTTGCCAATGACATCAAGATGCAGACCCACATTGTGCAGTACTGATGGCATGCTTGTTTGTGTTATTTTGATTGATGGGGGACGAACAGGGAAGAAGAGCCTCTACATCAGGCTAGGTTGCAGAGGCGAGGGAGACGAGAGCTTGGGAGGCTGCTGCGGCCCCGGCGGGGAAGGTCTGGCTTGGTGGGGAAGGAGCAGGGAACGGAGGAGCAAGCAGCCATGTTGGCCGCTGCCGCAGCTCCAGCCCCTATCCTCATTGTATAGTGGAGTGGAACTCCCACAACCACAAGAGCTCCAGTCTGGTCTGTGGCAGCGTCTGCCTCTGCTATTCTGGCCCAAGGCGATGATGGGTATGCTTGCAAGATTTGTGCGTGCGTGTGTTGGCTGGGCCTTGTATTTAGGCCCAAGCCCTAGTTGCCGGCCTGTCGCCACATCCTCGAGTCCAAACCCAATCACGTCGCTGTCGATGGCTGTTGGCACTTGGTTTGGCAGGCGGGGCGGAACGGTGAGAGCCAGCGCCACAGATTGGCGATCGCAACGGCGGAGGATGAAAAGTGGCTAATGGACGACAAGGAACCGGCAGCACGGCGGCAGCGATAACGGTGGCATGTTCGATATTCTCTCTCAAAGAATACTATTAAATCAGCCGACTTGGGTATCAGCCGAACGAACAGGGCCGTTAACGTATAGAAGGTGCGCCGGGGACCGCCAGGGAAAGAGATTGATGAAGATGACGCGTGCCGGTCCACTCGAGTGCATTGCGTTGACCAGTGGGCCTGATCGTTCTCCTGTTAACTGGCAGATAAACCTCGATGTCCCCCGTCCTTTGCCTCATCACTCACCATCACTCATTCACTCACAGTTCTCTCCATCCGAAATGTGCCATTATTTGATTGACCTCACTAGGATACTGAACGGGATGGAGAGAACTGTGAGTGAATGAGTGATGGTGAGTGATGAGGCAAAGGACGGGGACATCGAGGTTTATCTGCCAGTTAACAGGAGAACGATCAGGCCCACTGGTCAACGCAATGCACTCGAGTGGACCGGCACGCGTCATCTTCATCAATCTCTTTCCCTGGCGTCCCCGGCGCACCTTCTATACGTTAACGGCCCTGTTCGTTCGGCTGATACCCAAGTCGGCTGATTTAATAGTATTCTTTGAGAGAGAATATCGAACATGCCACCGTTATCGCTGCCGCCGTGCTGCCGGTTCCTTGTCGTCCATTAGCCACTTTTCATCCTCCGCCGTTGCGATCGCCAATCTGTGGCGCTGCTCTCACCGTTCCGCCCCGCCTGCCAACCAAGTGCCAACAGCCATCGACAGCGACGTGATTGGGTTTGGACTCGAGGATGTGGCGACAGGCCGGCAACTAGGGCTTGGGCCTAAATACAAGGCCCAGCCCAACACACGCACGCACAAATCTTGCAAGCATACCCATCATCGCCTTGGGCAGAATAGCAGAGGCAGACGCTGCCACAGACCAGACTGGAGCTCTTGTGGTTGTGGGAGTTCCACTCCACTATACAATGAGGATAGGGGCTGGAGCTGCGGCAGCGGCCAACATGGCTGCTTGCTCCTCCGTTCCCTGCTCCTTCCCCACCAAGCCAGACCTTCCCCGCCGGGGCCGCAGCAGCCTCCCAAGCTCTCGTCTCCCTCGCCTCTGCAACCTAGCCTGATGTAGAGGCTCTTCTTCCCTGTTCGTCCCCCCATCAATCAAAATAACACAAACAAGCATGCCATCAGTACTGCACAATGTGGGTCTGCATCTTGATGTCATTGGCAAGCTCATGCTCATGGAAGGTAACTACTGATCTTCCGCAGCCAGCGATCATCTGGCGAATGCATACCTGCCAGCTTCTTGTCTGCTAAGGTTAGCTGCTTGAGGGCGACGAGGCAACCCTGCGCAACAGCTCGCGTGTACTCCGGGTCCCACCCGCCAAGCTTCACCACCACGTCTGCCTTCGCGTAAGAAACGCTTCCACTGCTCACGCTTCTTCGGGCTTCTTCTCTCGCAGCAGCTTCGTCTGTTTGTTGGATAACACCGCACACGGACAGCCACCAAGGAGAATCTCTCAACCCAATGCAGTGAAATCTCCGGTCCAGACCAACGTGGGGAAATGGTTGAGAGTCTCTTACCACTTGCGTCGGACACCGATAGCCAAACCGTGAACCCAGAATGAAGGTACTGCCATCTGTCGAATCTGCTGGCTGCTCCTTGCTTGCCCCCAGAGTTGCAACTACAGTGCGGACATGGCTGCAACGGATACGTATCTTGCATCAGAATCATCAGCAATGGGCTATGGCTACAGAAAGCAGGCTCGGGGGAACAAAAAAGCAACCAACCTGCTAAGGCTTTCCAAGACAACAGATTCGGCTTCAGCAACAGAGTCCGCTCCATCGGAAGCCACCCCTACAAGCAAGTGCAGCGCCGTGCTATTTTGGTCACAATAATGTCGACCGTATATGACGAGATTGACGCTGGATTTTAGTCAAATATGATAGCCCAGATATCACATCATGTTATCAATAAAATGCCGTTGGGCAGAAAATCTTACATGTATCAATCGATTTTTGAGTGGCGCTCTCTAACAGCTCACTTGTGCAAACCGGAAGGTACCTGCAACGCCATGAAATATGGAGACAGATTCATGAGTTGATCATCAGACATCAAGTTTGCCAATTCATACTTTGCATGTTCTGAAAATATTCAGCCTAGAACTAGAATGCAATCTGCACAGCATGGTATCTGACTGTAAAGCAATCGAATGAAAGAAAGAAATAAGAAGCACTCACCCAATGCCCTCAGCTATCTCTTTAGCAACTGCCTCATTAATGTCTGTGGAATCACCAACAATGTGGACGCTGATCCCTGTCAACAACTGGGTGATCCCAGAAGTGAGGGATTCCCAGGATTCATCTATATCAGGCCATTTCAACTCTTGCTCTACTTTCTTCAGATTCACCACCAATTGGTCCTCATCGATGAACCTGTGACGTAGAATGAGCAAATAAATACGTCCTCGCAAGTAAGATAGTGCGATACTAGATGATCGATACACACCATATGGTCTCGGAAGACTTAATCCTATCAAACAGTGTTTGGACATTCATCAAAGTCCTCAGTGTCCCGTCAGACTTGGCTCTGATCAATAGGGATGTATCATCGACGTCAACAAAAACATCTCTTGAACTCTCTATGCCAAGCTTTGGATGTCCAGTCTCAGCTCCACCTCTCCGTTTCCATCAGTGAACTATACAGAAAATACGAGGTGTTTTTTTTTTGTCAAAACCACAAGAGGAGCCATGCCCAACCAATAGAGTTTCTTAGCACGATGGCATGAATTAACAGCAGCAAGTTATTCACAGCAAATTAAAAAATAAATATGCTTATTATTCTTCTATCTGATTCGATTGTGTCCTGCACTTGTTTTCCCTGTGGTCTTATAAACTTACTATGTGCGCACGGGGAGGAACGGTAAGGCAGAGGGTATGAGGGTTTGCTCTGAACCTGTTTCAGAAACATGGAGTAATCAACCATAGGACAGCATGGTTAACTTCCATGTTGCTAACGATAATGATTGCACTACCTTTCTCCGTTGTCTTTTGGTCGCTTCCGGTAATCTCGATGCCCGATCAATATACGTAATTTTGTGTTTGTCATGGACAGTTGAACTAGTAGGAATTACCATAGTCACAGGGTTCGGGGACGAAGCCGCGAACCGCGTACCAGGTACACCAACCCAAATCGATATGGATGGGTCGCGCCCCATTGCAGCAGGGGTTCAAGAAGGGACGAGTCCCAATCAACAAGTCAAACGCAAAACTGAGAGATTGAAAACAGATCCTCATGTCCCAGATCAACAAGTTCGTACTGAGGTTATCGACCCATAGGCTTTGGGTTCATGTGCCAAATATTTAGTTCTCGTACCGCAGAGGTATACCCCCTTCGTACCACATTTTTTGTCGAGTGTCGACCTGCGTCCCTCGACCCGTCCCTCGACCCGGCCGACCCAGAATTCTTGTGACTATGGGAATTACATTACCATTTTCTCAAGAGCTGAATTAATTGTGACACTCGTTGGCAACACATAATAATATTATGCTGAGTCAACTAGTGAACAATGGTAACGGGAAGAAAGCGGTCCTAGTCACTACTAGTGTTGGTACACGAATTAAATGAGCTACGAAAGTACTGTGCGCGAGATGACATAATTTATTGCGTCAGACTGCTTGGCCAATCGTTACGGGCATAAACAGATAAGGTTGCTGGCGAACAGGTAAGCAAAGACTAGTGCTTGCCTCGTAGTCCTTGGACGGGGCGGCCGACGTGGAGACGGAGGCTCGTGGGCGGAGGCGACTCGCCGACGGCGCGGCGGCGGCCGAGAGTGATCGAAGCCGACGAAACTGGGTAGCAGGGAGGCGAGGGAGACGAGAGCTTGGAGGCTGCTGCGGCCCCGGCGGGGAAGGTCTGGCTTGGTGGGGAAGGAGCAGGGAACGGAGGAGCAAGCAGCCATGTTGGCCGCTGCCGCAGCTCCAGCCCCTATCCTCATTGTATAGTGGAGTGGAACTCCCACAACCACAAGAGCTCCAGTCTGGTCTGTGGCAGCGTCTGCCTCTGCTATTCTGCCCAAGGCGATGATGGGTATGCTTGCAAGATTTGTGCGTGCGTGTGTTGGGCTGGGCCTTGTATTTAGGCCCAAGCCCTAGTTGCCGGCCTGTCGCCACATCCTCGAGTCCAAACCCAATCACGTCGCTGTCGATGGCTGTTGGCACTTGGTTTGGCAGGCGGGGCGGAACGGTGAGAGCAGCGCCACAGATTGGCGATCGCAACGGCGGAGGATGAAAAGTGGCTAATGGACGACAAGGAACCGGCAGCACGGCGGCAGCGATAACGGTGGCATGTTCGATATTCTCTCTCAAAGAATACTATTAAATCAGCCGACTTGGGTATCAGCCGAACGAACAGGGCCGTTAACGTATAGAAGGTGCGCCGGGGACGCCAGGGAAAGAGATTGATGAAGATGACGCGTGCCGGTCCACTCGAGTGCATTGCGTTGACCAGTGGGCCTGATCGTTCTCCTGTTAACTGGCAGATAAACCTCGATGTCCCCGTCCTTTGCCTCATCACTCACCATCACTCATTCACTCACAGTTCTCTCCATCCCGTTCAGTATCCTAGTGAGGTCAATCAAATAATGGCACATTTCGGATGTTTCTATCAAGTTTTGTTTTAGCAGTTTCCTTCCACTCTTTGTAAAAACCGAGTTGTTCCTATTGACAGAAATCAGTATCATGCCAACAGAACATTCCACCCACAGTTGAGAGCAGCAACACCGTAACATATACCAACCATCCGAAAAGGAAACGAATCGCGATTGAATTGAACGTTAACCAGCGCCAGGCTAAACCAACAAAAGAATAGAGTTAGCCCCATAGTGTAGCAGCTAAGCCTGTTTACAGGAAATTACCAGAAAAAAAAAGGCCGTAGGCAAAGTGAGAGAGATATACAGCTAAGCTAGCTACACTATGGGGCTAACTCTATTCTTTTGTTGGTTTAGCCTGGCGCTGGTTAACGTTCAATTCAATCGCGATTCGTTTCCTTTTCGGATGGTTGGTATATGTTACGGTGTTGCTGCTCTCAACTGTGGGTGGAATGTTCTGTTGGCATGATACTGATTTCTGTCATAGGAACAACTCGGTTTTTACAAAAGAGTGGAAGGAAACTGCTAAAACAAAACTTGATAGAAACATCCGAAATGTGCCATTATTTGATTGACCTCCCTAGGATACTGAACGGGATGGAGAGAACTGTGAGTGAATGAGTGATGGTGAGTGATGAGGCAAAGGACGGGGACATCGAGGTTATCTGCCAGTTAACAGGAGAACGATCAGGCCCACTGGTCAACGCAATGCACTCGAGTGGACCGGCACGCGTCATCTTCATCAATCTCTTTCCCTGGCGTCCCGGCGCACCTTCTATACGTTAACGGCCCTGTTCGTTCGGCTGATACCCAAGTCGGCTGATTTAATAGTATTCTTTGAGAGAGAATATCGAACATGCCACCGTTATCGCTGCCGCCGTGCTGCCGGTTCCTGGTCGTCCATTAGCCACTTTTCATCCTCCGCCGTTGCGATCGCCAATCTGTGGCGCTGCTCTCACCGTTCCGCCCGCCTGCCAAACCAAGTGCCAACAGCCATCGACAGCGACGTGATTGGGTTTGGACTCGAGGATGTGGCGACAGGCCGGCAACTAGGGCTTGGGGCCTAAATACAAGGCCCAGCCCAACACACGCACGCACAAATCTTGCAAGCATACCCATCATCGCCTTGGGCAGAATAGCAGAGGCAGACGCTGCCACAGACCAGACTGGAGCTCTTGTGGTTGTGGGAGTTCCACTCCACTATACAATGAGGATAGGGGCTGGAGCTGCGGCAGCGGCCAACATGGCTGCTTGCTCCTCCGTTCCCTGCTCCTTCCCCACCAAGCCAGACCTTCCCCGCCGGGGCCGCAGCAGCCTCCCAAGCTCTCGTCTCCCTCGCCCTCTGCAACCTAGCCTGATGTAGAGGCTCTTCTTCCCTGTTCGTCCCCCATCAATCAAAATAACACAAACAAGCATGCCATCAGTACTGCACAATGTGGGTCTGCATCTTGATGTCATTGGCAAGCTCATGCTCATGGAAGGTAACTACTGATCTTCCGCAGCCAGCGATCATCTGGCGAATGCATACCTGCCAGCTTCTTGTCTGCTAAGGTTAGCTGCTTGAGGGCGACGAGGCAACCCTGCGCAACAGCTCGCGTGTACTCCGGGTCCACCCGCCAAGCTTCACCACCACGTCTGCCTTCGCGTAAGAAACGCTTCCACTGCTCACGCTTCTTCGGGCTTCTTCTCTCGCAGCAGCTTCGTCTGTTTGTTGGATAACACCGCACACGGACAGCCACCAAGGAGAATCTCTCAACCCAATGCAGTGAAATCTCCGGTCCAGACCAACGTGGGAAATGGTTTGAGAGTCTCTTACCACTTGCGTCGGACACCGATAGCCAAACCGTGAACCCAGAATGAAGGTACTGCCATCTGTCGAATCTGCTGGCTGCTCCTTGCTTGCCCCCAGAGTTGCAACTACAGTGCGGACATGGCTGCAACGGATACGTATCTTGCATCAGAATCATCAGCAATGGGCTATGGCTACAGAAAGCAGGCTCGGGGGAACAAAAAAGCAACCCAACCTGCTAAGGCTTTCCAAGACAACAGATTCGGCTTCAGCAACAGAGTCCGCTCCATCGGAAGCCACCCCTACAAGCAAGTGCAGCGCCGTGCTATTTTGGTCACAATAATGTCGACCGTATATGACGAGATTGACGCTGGATTTTAGTCAAATATGATAGCCCAGATATCACATCATGTTATCAATAAAATGCCGTTGGGCAGAAAATCTTACATGTATCAATCGATTTTTGAGTGGCGCTCTCTAACAGCTCACTTGTGCAAACGAAGGTACCTGCAACGCCATGAAATATGGAGACAGATTCATGAGTTGATCATCAGACATCAAGTTTGCCAATTCATACTTTGCATGTTCTGAAAATATTCAGCCTAGAACTAGAATGCAATCTGCACAGCATGGTATCTGACTGTAAAGCAATCGAATGAAAGAAAGAAATAAGAAGCACTCACCCAATGCCCTCAGCTATCTCTTTAGCAACTGCCTCATTAATGTCTGTGGAATCACCAACAATGTGGACGCTGATCCCTGTCAACAACTGGGTGATCCCAGAAGTGAGGGATTCCCAGGATTCATCTATATCAGGCCATTTCAACTCTTGCTCTACTTTCTTCAGATTCACCACCAATTGGTCCTCATCGATGAACCTGTGACGTAGAATGAGCAAATAAATACGTCCTCGCAGTAAGATAGTGCGATACTAGATGATCGCTACACACCATATGGTCTCGGAAGACTTAATCCTATCAAACCGTGTTTGGGACATTCCATCAAAGTCCTCAGTGTCCCGTCAGACTTGGCTCTGATCATAGGGATGTATCATCGACGTCAACAAAAACATCTCTTGAACTCTCTATGCCAAGCTTTTGATGTCCAGTCTCAGCTCCACCTCTCCGTTTCCATCAGTGAACTATACAGAAAATACAGGTGTTTTTTTTTTGTCAAACCACAAGAGGAGCCATGCCCACCAATAGAGTTTCTTTAGCACGATGGCATGAATTAACAGCAGCAAGTTATTCACCAGCAAAATTAAAAAATAAATATGCTTATTATCTTCTATCTGATTCGATTGTGTCCTGCACTTGTTTTCCCTGTGGTCTTATAAACTTACTATGTGCGCACGGGGAGGAACGGTAAGGCAGGAGGGTATGAGGGTTTGCTCTGAACCTGTTTCAGAAACATGGAGTAATCAACCATAGGACAGCATGGTTAACTTCCATGTTGCTAACGATAATGATTGCACTACCTTTCTCCGTTGTCTTTTGGTCGCTTCGGTAATCTCGATGCCCGATCAATATACGTAATTTTGTGTTTGTCATGGACAGTTGAACTAGTAGGAATTACCATAGTCACAGGGTTCGGGGACGAAGCCGCGAACCGCGTACCAGGTACACCAACCCAAATCGATATGGATGGGTCGCGCCCCATTGCAGCAGGGGTTCAAGAAGGGACGAGTCCCAATCAACAAGTCAAACGCAAAACTGAGAGATTGAAAACAGATCCTCATGTCCCAGATCAACAAGTTCGTACTGAGGTTATCGACCCATAGGCTTTGGGTTCATGTGCCAAATATTTAGTTCTCGTACCGCAGAGGTATACCCCTTCGTACCACATTTTTGTCGAGTGTCGACCCGCGTCCCTCGACCCCGTCCCTCGACCCGGCCGACCCAGAATTCTTGTGACTATGGGAATTACATTACCATTTTCTCAAGAGCTGAATTAATTGTGACACTCGTTGGCAACACATAATAATATTATGCTGAGTCAACTAGTGAACAATGGTAACGGGAAGAAAGCGGTCCTAGTCACTACTAGTGTTGGTACACGAATTAAATGAGCTACGAAAGTACTGTGCGCGAGATGACATAATTTATTGCGTCAGACTGCTTGGCCAATCGTTACGGGCATAAACAGATAAGGTTGCTGGCGAACAGGTAAGCAAAGACTAGTGCGTTGCCTCGTAGTCCTTGGACGGGGCGGCCGACGTGGAGACGGAGGCTCGTGGGCGGAGGCGACTCGCCGACGGCGCGGCGGCGGCCGAGAGTGATCGAAGCCGACGAAACTGGTAGCAGGGAGGCGAGGGAGACGAGAGCTTGGGAGGCTGCTGCGGCCCCGGCGGGGAAGGTCTGGCTTGGTGGGGAAGGAGCAGGGAACGGAGGAGCAAGCAGCCATGTTGGCCGCTGCCGCAGCTCCAGCCCCTATCCTCATTGTATAGTGGAGTGGAACTCCCACAACCACAAGAGCTCCAGTCTGTCTGTGGCAGCGTCTGCCTCTGCTATTCTGTCCCAAGGCGATGATGGGTATGCTTGCAAGATTTGTGCGTGCGTGTGTTGGGCTGGGCCTTGTATTTAGGCCCAAGCCCTAGTTGCCGGCCTGTCGCCACATCCTCGAGTCCAAACCCAATCACGTCGCTGTCGATGGCTGTTGGCACTTGGTTTGGCAGGCGGGGCGGAACGGTGAGAGCAGCCGCACAGATTGGCGATCGCAACGGCGGAGGATGAAAAGTGGCTAATGGACGACAAGGAACCGGCAGCACGGCGGCAGCGATAACGGTGGCATGTTCGATATTCTCTCTCAAAGAATACTATTAAATCAGCCGACTTGGGGTATCAGCCGAACGAACAGGGCCGTTAACGTATAGAAGGTGCGCCGGGGACGCCAGGGAAAGAGATTGATGAAGATGACGCGTGCCGGTCCACTCGAGTGCATTGCGTTGACCAGTGGGCCTGATCGTTCTCCTGTTAACTGGCAGATAAACCTCGATGTCCCCGTCCTTTGCCTCATCACTCACCATCACTCATTCACTCACAGTTCTCCCCATCCCGTTCAGTATCCTAGTGAGGTCAATCAAATAATGGCACATTCGGATGTTTCTATCAAGTTTTGTTTTAGCAGTTTCCTTCCACTCTTTTGTAAAAACCGAGTTGTTCCTATTGACAGAAATCAGTATCATGCCAACAGAACATTCCACCCACAGTTGAGAGCAGCAACACCGTAACATATACCAACCATCCGAAAAGGAAACGAATCGCGATTGAATTGAACGTTAACCAGCGCCAGGCTAAACCAACAAAAGAATAGAGTTAGCCCCATAGTGTAGCAGCTAAGCCTGTTTACAGGAAATTACCAGAAAAAAAAAGGCCGTAGGCAAAGTGAGAGAGATATACAGCTAAGCTAGCTACATGCTCTAAACACTTGCAGAGAAATCAAAGTAGCGAGGTTCTCTTTAATTTTCTGTCACTGATAGCCAGGCATCAAAGAGCCACCGGCAGTGACACGGAACCTCCAGCAACAAGAATATTATCACGTGTGTCTTATAAGCGTGCCCCCAGAGGCCTCAAATTGGAGGCCCTGCTGCACAAAAGAATCGATTAGCCAGCCACTTCCTTTGCTGCCAATTCTAAAGTCAGTCTGCACCTGTGCTAATCAAATCAGCTTAGCCACAATCACCACCTGATCCCTCCCCACTCCTCTTCTGTCACCTCGTTTTGTAGTTAACAATGCACCTAAACAAAGAATTCGTCTGCTCAGTAGACGTTAGCACCTGGTGATTCCCTAAAATGTACGTGAAAACCAAGCGACAACTTGTCCTCCCTTGCAAATCTCTGCCCGAACTGCCCTGCTGCTCAATCTGCCTACTGGCACTAGAAGGTAGCCGGATTTTCACTCGTTTTGGACGGAGCTCTGCTGCAGCATCTCTGGTTCTTTCTGCATACTCTTCTCGAGAACCACCACTGGAAGCCGGATATGACTGCGGTCTCGCACCAGGACATGTAACATTGTGCTGGGTTTCCAACAGTCGCCGCTTTATCCTCCAAGAAATGGGAACCTTGTCCTCTCTTTCATCATCAGAAGAGGCAGGATTTGAGCTCCTCTGGCTCATACGGGCAGAGTGAACTGAACCATTATCATATTCTTCTGGACGCTTACTGACCTGCTGTACTTCAGGATGTACCTTCTTCAGCCGCCTCAGAACCTGATGACAGCAAGGTCTTATATTATGAAAAGTATGTTCCAAACTTGTCTTGGGATTACTCTGGATTTTGGTAATAGTAAAGCTGGTAGCTCAGGCTTTATGACTGTTGATGGGGGAAACAGTTGTGCTGCAGTATCAATTTTGACATCTTCTGCGCATCATAAGGCACCCAAGCATTCAGAAGCAAGGGTGGGTTTACTAACCCTGTATTGAAACATTTTTCCAATTGCTATCCTCAGTTAAATAAATTCTTGCTTCTTAGGTCCATGCAACACAAACTAACCAGATTTATTCCACTGCCAAGCAGGCAATAAGTACATCAATGACCAAAGGAACTTACACTGTGGATGAGAGTTCATCCGCCATGGATGATGCTTGTAATGAACATGGTTCATGTAATGCTTCGGCCATGGAATGCAGTGATAATTCCGATTCTGAGTCTGAAATTTTCCGAGTCAAGCGCAGGTCCACATCGTTTGACAAACCTACTTCTGAAACAAAGACGTCAACCTTGTCTGAACAGCAGGTATGTTATGTTTTGATCATGTAGATTCTAGAATTTGTATTGGCAGAGAGGAAACCATTTTATTTCAATTTATTTCAGTGGCCACTTTTTTTTGACTTTACCATGTAGAGTTGCAGTATTTCAAGGTAGTTTATAGGTTCATTGGGAGAAGTATATGCAATAAGCATGACAGTAAGGTTGATGTGTCTTACAGTCACAAATGTTTTCAGACATGTCCAGTTTTTAGATAGTATATATAGTGGACTCTGCCACATCATATATCCTTTAGTTGAGTTTCCAGCTCTAGTTATTCAACACCTAAGTTCTTTAAATCACAAAGTTAGTAACCCAAGACAAGTTTGGAACATACTTTTCATAATATAAGACTTGCTGTCATCAGTTCTGAGGCGGCTGAAGAAGGTACATCCTGAAGTACAGCAGGTCAGTAAGCGTCCAGAAGAATATGATAATGGTTCAGTTCACTCTGCCCGTATGAGCCAGAGGAGCTCAAATCCTGCCTCTTCTGATGATGAAAGACGAGGACAAGGTTCCCATTTCTTGGAGGATAAAGCGGCGACTGTTGGAAACCCAGCACAATGTTACATGTCCTGGTGCGAGACCGCAGTCATATCCGGCTTCCAGTGGTGGTTCTCGAGAAGAGTATGCAGAAAGAACCAGAGATGCTGCAGCAGAGCTCCGTCCAAAACGAGTGAAAATCCGGCTACCTTCTAGTGCCAGTAGGCAGATTGAGCAGCAGGCAGTTCGGGGCAGAGATTTGCAAGGGAGGACAAGTTGTCGCTTGGTTTTCCACGTACATTTTAGGGAATCACCAGGTGCTAACGTCTACTGAGCAGACGAATTCTTTGTTTAGGTGCATTGTTAACTACAAAACGAGGGTGACAGAAGAGGAGTGGGGAGGGATCAGGTGGTGATTGTGGCTAAGCTGATTTGATTAGCACAGGTGCAGACTGACTTTAGAATTGGCAGCAAAGGAAGTGGCTGCTAATCGATTCTTTTGTGCAGCAGGGCCTCCAATTTGAGGCCTCTGGGGGCACGCTTATAAGACACACGTGATAATATTCTTGTTGCTGGAGGTTCCGTGTCACTGCCGGTGGCTCTTTGATGCCTGGCTATCAGTGACAGAAAATTAAAGAGAACCTCGCTACTTTGATTTCTCTGCAAGTGTTTAGAGCATGTAGCTAGCTTAGCTGTATATCTCTCTCACTTTGCCTACGGCCTTTTTTTTTCTGGTAATTTCCTGTAAACAGGCTTAGCTGCTACACTATGGGGCTAACTCTATTCTTTTGTTGGTTTAGCCTGGCGCTGGTTACGTTCAATTCAATCGCGATTCGTTTCCTTTTCGGATGGTTGGTATATGTTACGGTGTTGCTGCTCTCAACTGTGGGTGGAATGTTCTGTTGGCATGATACTGATTTCTGTCAATAGGAACAACTCGGTTTTTACAAAAGAGTGGAAGGAAACTGCTAAAACAAAACTTGATAGAAACATCCGAAATGTGCCATTATTTGATTGACCCTCACTAGGATACTGAACGGGATGGGGAGAACTGGTGAGTGAATGAGTGATGGTGAGTGATGAGGCAAAGGACGGGGACATCGAGGTTTATCTGCCAGTTAACAGGAGAACGATCAGGCCCACTGGTCAACGCAATGCACTCGAGTGGACCGGGCACGCGTCATCTTCATCAATCTCTTTCCCTGGCGTCCCCGGCGCACCTTCTATACGTTAACGGCCCTGTTCGTTCGGCTGATACCCAAGTCGGCTGATTTAATAGTATTCTTTGAGAGAGAATATCGAACATGCCACCGTTATCGCTGCCGCCGTGCTGCCGGTTCCTTGTCGTCCATTAGCCACTTTTCATCCTCCGCCGTTGCGATCGCCAATCTGTGGCGCTGCTCTCACCGTTCCGCCCCGCCTGCCAAACCAAGTGCAACAGCCATCGACAGCGACGTGATTGGGTTTGGACTCGAGGATGTGGCGACAGGCCGGCAACTAGGGCTTGGCTAAATACAAGGCCCAGCCCAACACACGCACGCACAAATCTTGCAAGCATACCCCATCATCGCCTTGGGCAGAATAGCAGAGGCAGACGCTGCCACAGACCAGACTGGAGCTCTTGTGGTTGTGGGAGTTCCACTCCACTATACAATGAGGATAGGGGCTGGAGCTGCGGCAGCGGCCAACATGGCTGCTTGCTCCTCCGTTCCCTGCTCCTTCCCCACCAAGCCAGACCTTCCCCGCCGGGGCCGCAGCAGCCTCCCAAGCTCTCGTCTCCCTCGCCTCCCTGCTACCCAGTTTCGTCGGCTTCGATCACTCTCGGCGCCGCCGCGCCGTCGGCGAGTCGCCTCCGCCCACGAGCCTCGTCTCCACGTCGGCCGCCCCGTCCAAGGACTACGAGGCAAGCACTAGTCTTTGCTTACCTGTTCGCCAGCAACCTTATCTGTTTATGCCCGTAACGATTGGCCAAGCAGTCTGACGCAATAAATTATGTCATCTCGCGCACAGTACTTCGTAGCTCATTTAATTCGTGTACCAACACTAGTAGTGACTAGGACCGCTTTCTTCCCGTTACCATTGTTCACTAGTTGACTCAGCATAATATTATTATGTGTTGCCAACGAGTGTCACAATTAATTCAGCTCTTGAGAAAATGGTAATGTAATTCCATAGTCACAAGAATTCTGGGTCGGCGGGTCGAGGGACGGGGTCGAGGGACGCGGGTCGACACTCGACAAAATGTGGTACGAAGGGGGTATACCTCTGCGGTACGAGAACTAAATATTTGGCACATGAACCCAAAGCCTATGGGTCGATAACCTCAGTACGAACTTGTTGATCTGGGACATGAGGATCTGTTTTCAATCTCTCAGTTTTTGCGTTTGACTTGTTGATTGGGACTCGTCCCTTCTTGAACCCCTGCTGCAATGGGGCGCGACCCATCCATATCGATTTGGGTTGGTGTACCTGGTACGCGGTTCGCGGCTTCGTCCCCGAACCCTGTGACTATGGTAATTCCTACTAGTTCAACTGTCCATGACAAACACAAAATTACGTATATTGATCGGGCATCGAGATTACCGGAAGCGACCAAAAGACAACGGAGAAAGGTAGTGCAATCATTATCGTTAGCAACATGGAAGTTAACCATGCTGTCCTATGGTTGATTACTCCATGTTTCTGAAACAGGTTCAGAGCAAACCCTCATACCCTCCTGCCTTACCGTTCCTCCCCGTGCGCACATAGTAAGTTTATAAGACCACAGGGAAAACAAGTGCAGGACACAATCGAATCAGATAGAAGAATAATAAGCATATTTATTTTTTAATTTGCTGTGAATAACTTGCTGCTGTTAATTCATGCCATCGTGCTAAAGAAACTCTATTGGTTGGGCATGGCTCCTCTTGTGGTTTTGACAAAAAAAAAACACCTCGTATTTTCTGTATAGTTCACTGATGGAAACGGAGAGGTGGAGCTGAGACTGGACATCCAAAAGCTTGGCATAGAGAGTTCAAGAGATGTTTTTGTTGACGTCGATGATACATCCCTATTGATCAGAGCCAAGTCTGACGGGACACTGAGGACTTTGATGAATGTCCAAACACTGTTTGATAGGATTAAGTCTTCCGAGACCATATGGTGTGTATCGATCATCTAGTATCGCACTATCTTACTTGCGAGGACGTATTTATTTGCTCATTCTACGTCACAGGTTCATCGATGAGGACCAATTGGTGTGAATCTGAAGAAAGTAGAGCAAGAGTTGAAATGGCCTGATATAGATGAATCCTGGGAATCCCTCACTTCTGGGATCACCCAGTTGTTGACAGGGATCAGCGTCCACATTGTTGGTGATTCCACAGACATTAATGAGGCAGTTGCTAAAGAGATAGCTGAGGGCATTGGGTGAGTGCTTCTTATTTCTTTCTTTCATTCGATTGCTTTACAGTCAGATACCATGCTGTGCAGATTGCATTCTAGTTCTAGGCTGAATATTTTCAGAACATGCAAAGTATGAATTGGCAAACTTGATGTCTGATGATCAACTCATGAATCTGTCTCCATATTTCATGGCGTTGCAGGTACCTTCCGGTTTGCACAAGTGAGCTGTTAGAGAGCGCCACTCAAAAATCGATTGATACATGTAAGATTTTCTGCCCAAACGGCATTTATTGATAACATGATGTGATATCTGGGCTATCATATTTGACTAAAATCCAGCGTCAATCTCGTCATATACGGTCGACATTATTGTGACCAAAATAGCACGGCGCTGCACTTGCTTGTAGGGGTGGCTTCCGATGGAGCGGACTCTGTTGCTGAAGCCGAATCTGTTGTCTTGGAAAGCCTTAGCAGGTTGGGTTGCTTTTTTGTTCCCCCGAGCCTGCTTTCTGTAGCCATAGCCCATTGCTGATGATTCTGATGCAAGATACGTATCCGTTGCAGCCATGTCCGCACTGTAGTTGCAACTCTGGGGGGCAAGCAAGGAGCAGCCAGCAGATTCGACAGATGGCAGTACCTTCATTCTGGGTTCACGGTTTGGCTATCGGTGTCCGACGCAAGTGGTAAGAGACTCTCAAACCATTTCCCACGTTGGTCTGGACCGGAGATTTCACTGCATTGGGTTGAGAGATTCTCCTTGGTGGCTGTCCGTGTGCGGTGTTATCCAACAAACAGACGAAGCTGCTGCGAGAGAAGAAGCCCGAAGAAGCGTGAGCAGTGGAAGCGTTTCTTACGCGAAGGCAGACGTGGTGGTGAAGCTTGGCGGGTGGGACCCGGAGTACACGCGAGCTGTTGCGCAGGGTTGCCTCGTCGCCCTCAAGCAGCTAACCTTAGCAGACAAGAAGCTGGCAGGTATGCATTCGCCAGATGATCGCTGGCTGCGGAAGATCAGTAGTTACCTTCCATGAGCATGAGCTTGCCAATGGACATCAAGATGCAGACCCACATTGTGCAGTACTGATGGCATGCTTGTTTGTGTTATTTTGATTGATGGGGACGAACAGGGAAGAAGAGCCTCTACATCAGGCTAGGTTGCAGAGGCGATTGGCCCAACATCGAGCCTCCAGGCTGGGACCCTGAATCCGACGCCCCACCAACCAACATCTGAACCACCCTCCCGCGCAGTTGTATTCTAATCTAAGGACAATAATGATAACAAGAATTCTCTGCATCGCCATTTTAGTTAGTCCGGACTCTGTTTTTGGGTGTAATAAATATAAGAGGGACTTGTAATCTGACGGTTGATGCATAAAATGAACTCGACGGACTAACCCTTAGCGGCTACCACGGGTGCAGAATACAACTGCGCGGAGGGGTGGTTCAGATGTTGGTTGGTGGGGCGTCGGATTCAGGGTCCCAGCCTGGAGGCTCGATGTTGGGCCAATCGCCTCTGCAACCTAGCCTGATGTAGAGGCTCTTCTTCCCTGTTCGTCCCCCATCAATCAAAATAACACAAACAAGCATGCCATCAGTACTGCACAATGTGGGTCTGCATCTTGATGTCATTGGCAAGCTCATGCTCATGGAAGGTAACTACTGATCTTCCGCAGCCAGCGATCATCTGGCGAATGCATACCTGCCAGCTTCTTGTCTGCTAAGGTTAGCTGCTTGAGGGCGACGAGGCAACCCTGCGCAACAGCTCGCGTGTACTCCGGGTCCCACCCGCCAAGCTTCACCACCACGTCTGCCTTCGCGTAAGAAACGCTTCCACTGCTCACGCTTCTTCGGGCTTCTTCTCTCGCAGCAGCTTCGTCTGTTTGTTGGATAACACCGCACACGGACAGCCACCAAGGAGAATCTCTCAACCCAATGCAGTGAAATCTCCGGTCCAGACCAACGTGGGGAAATGGTTTGAGAGTCTCTTACCACTTGCGTCGGACACCGATAGCCAAACCGTGAACCCAGAATGAAGGTACTGCCATCTGTCGAATCTGCTGGCTGCTCCTTGCTTGCCCCCCAGAGTTGCAACTACAGTGCGGACATGGCTGCAACGGATACGTATCTTGCATCAGAATCATCAGCAATGGGCTATGGCTACAGAAAGCAGGCTCGGGGGAACAAAAAAGCAACCCAACTGCTAAGGCTTTCCAAGACAACAGATTCGGCTTCAGCAACAGAGTCCGCTCCATCGGAAGCCACCCCTACAAGCAAGTGCAGCGCCGTGCTATTTTGGTCACAATAATGTCGACCGTATATGACGAGATTGACGCTGGATTTTAGTCAAATATGATAGCCCAGATATCACATCATGTTATCAATA
>JAHUYU010000866.1:0-17981 GCA_030439765.1 Tripidium arundinaceum | reverse complement strand
GAAGCCATTGGTGATGTTGCACTTTTCATGAGGAGGTTTAGAAAGGGGCTCAAGAAAGGCTACAAGTTTGCAAAGAGAAGGTTTCCAAACAAGAAGAAGAGGACTTGCTACAATTGTGGTAGCACGGAGCACTTCATAGCCGATTGCCCACATGAGAAGAAAGACAAGAAATATCACAAGAAAGAGGACAAGCATGATCACAAGAAGAGGAACAAGAAGTACATGGGAGAGGCTCACATTGGTCATGAGTGGGATTCAACAAAAGAGAGCTCAAGTGAAGTGGATAAGAAGGTTGCAACCGTTGCTATTCATCAACCATCCCCTACACCAAGGTTTTTCAACAACATGACCGATGATGAAGATGATGCTCCTCTCATGTGCCTCATGGGAAAGGGTGACAAGGTGAAATCCAAATCCAAACCCAAAACTCCTGCCCCTAGTGATATTTCTAGTGATGAATCTAGTGATGAAGAGATTGATAATCTAACTAAAAATTTAGATAAAAAGACCAAACTCTTCATTGCTCAACTAATGGAAGAATTAGAGAGTACTCAAGCGGAGCTAGCATCTAGAGAGAAAACTCTTACTAAGCAAGAGGATCTCTATGTTGCTTGCAAGGAAGCTCTTGCATTGGAAAGAAGTGAGGTGGACACCTTGAAAAAGGCCTTGGAGAAAGAGCAAGATAACCATACTACTCTAAAGAAAGCTCATATTGCTCTAAAAGAAAAGTATGGTTGCTTGGAAGGCAAGAACAAAGAACTTGAGGAGCAATATAGCATTCTTTGTAATAGTACCTCACATCCTCCCAAAGCAAATGAGGGCTCTAATGCTTCCACTAGTCAAGGTTGTGGAAAATGTTATAATCTTGATTTGAATGCCTATTCCACTAACCTCGCAAATATGAAAGCTATAAGGAGATCACTAGACTCAATGAAGTGATAGCTGGAGGGTGCATGACCAAGGGGATCAAGATCATTGAAAAGAAGGTTGAAGAACTGAAGAAGATCCAATACAAGAATGGAAGGCTCCTTTCCTACAACACTTACATCAACTTGCTCTACTTGAGAGCCATTAGATTCATCAAACGTCACATCTACCGCTATCTCAACCTTCCCGGAGGTCATGTTGAAAACACGGTAGGTATGTTCATTTGATCCATATCCAAGAAGAAAACCTTTATCAACTTTAGGCGCAAATTTAGAGGATTTGGGTTTCTTGTTAAGTATGAAACACTTGCACCCAAACACTCTAAAGTAAGACACCTTGGGCTTGTTACCGGTTAGAAGCTCGTATGAAGTTTTCTTCAACATCTTGTGTAGGTAGAGGCGGTTGATGGCATGGCAAGCGGTGTTGACGGCGTCGGCCCAAAATATGTCCGGCGTCTTGTACTCATCCAGCATTGTCCTTGCCTTGTCAATAAGAGTCCTATTCTTCCTCTCTACTACACCATTTTGTTGAGGGGTGTATGGTGTTGAGAATTCATGCTTGATGCCCTCTTCATCAAGGAAGTCATCCACATGGGCATTTCAGAATTCGGTTCCATTATCACTTCGCACTTTCTTGATTTGAAAACTGAACTCCCTTTGAGCCCTCCTAATGAAAAGCTTCACCTTTTCTTGCACTTGACCTTTGTCATACATGAAAAATACCCAAGTGAAACGGGAATAATCATCAACAATAACAAGTCCATATTTGTTACCCCCGATACTTATGTAGGTGACCAGTCCAAAGAGATCCATATGAATGAGCTCCAATGGATGCTTGGTGGAGACAATGCTCTTTGGTGGGTGAGGTACACCTACTTGCTTTCTGGCTTGGCAAGCACTACACACCCTATCCTTCTCAAAATGAACATTAGTTAGTCCAAGAATGTGTTCATCTTTTAGAAGTTTGGCCAAGTTCCTCATCCCAACATGAGCTAGTCGGCGATGCCATAGCCAACCCATGCTAGATTTTGCCACTAAACAAGTCTCAAGCTTTGCTTTACTTTTGTTGAAATCAACTAAGTTAAGCTTGCTCTTTAGGCGACCCGAAAAAGCAATAAAGAAATCCTCCCTTCTATAGACTTTCACATCCTTATCCGTAAAGAGACAATTGAAAGCCCATTTCACACAATAGAGAAACGGACAACAAATTATAACTCAACGAATCAACATGTAAAACATTTGAAAGTGTATGCTCAAGGGTTATAGCAATGTTACCAAGACCCATCACATCTCCTCTTGAATTGTCTCCAAAGACAATATTCTCACTTGAATGATGCATAGGAGAATATGATGAAAACATACTCCTTTCTCTGGTATATGATTTGTACATCCACTATCAAGCACCCAACTTGACCTACCGGAGGAGTACGCCTGCAAAACAATTTAGTTCCTTGATTTAGGTCCCCAATTAGAATTGGAGCCTTGCATGTTAGTCACCAACACCCTAGGAACCCAAATTGCCGTGTTTAGGTATATGTTGGTTCCCTTCCCAACATACTTAGCATAGACCTCTCCTTGGTTACTACATTTCAACACAAAGCAAGACAATAAGCTTTCACGGTGTGCATAAGTCTTGTGTTGATATGCAAACTTGTTCTTGTTCACCCAAATTGATTCCTTGGGCTTCTGGGAGACCTGCTTTTGCTGGGACACCTTAGTGTGCTTAGTCTGATCAGGAGCTGGATTGGTAGCCTTCCCTTTTCTGTGGGGCACGACACTGCCTAGGGCTGCCGCGGCGCAGCACTGCCGGAGCCCTGGGTAGCACTGTCACGAGCTTTGCAGGCTGTTCTGTGCCAATCTGCTCCTTCCTCTCAAACTTCACACACTCCACACCATTTACAAGCTTTCTCCCATTGGTCTTGCCTCCTTTTTCATGCCCAAGTCCACTCTTGTTGGAAAGGTGCCTTCCATTCTTGTATTGGATCTTCTTCAGTTCTTCAACCTTCTTTTCAATGATCTTGATCCCCTTGGTCATGCACCCTCCAGCTATCACTTCATTGAGTCTAGTGATCTCCTTATAGCTTTCATATTTGCGAGGTTAGTGGAATAGGCATTCAAATCAAGATTATAACATTTTCCACAACCTTGACTAATGGAAGAATTAGAGAGTACTCAAGCGGAGCTAGCATCTAGAGAGAAAACTCTTACTAAGCAAGAGGATCTCTATGTTGCTTGCAAGGAAGCTCTTGCATTGGAAAGAAGTGAGGTGGACACCTTGAAAAAGGCCTTGGAGAAAGAGCAAGATAACCATACTACTCTAAAGAAAGCTCATATTGCTCTAAAAGAAAAGTATGGTTGCTTGGAAGGCAAGAACAAAGAACTTGAGGAGCAATATAGCATTCTTTGTAATAGTACCTCACATCCTCCCAAAGCAAATGAGGGCTCTAATGCTTCCACTAGTCAAGGTTGTGGAAAATGTTATAATCTTGATTTGAATGCCTATTCCACTAACCTCGCAAATATGAAAGCTATAAGGAGATCACTAGACTCAATGAAGTGATAGCTGGAGGGTGCATGACCAAGGGGATCAAGATCATTGAAAAGAAGGTTGAAGAACTGAAGAAGATCCAATACAAGAATGGAAGGCACCTTTCCAACAAGAGTGGACTTGGGCATGAAAAAGGAGGCAAGACCAATGGGAGAAAGCTTGTAAATGGTGTGGAGTGTGTGAAGTTTGAGAGGAAGGAGCAGATTGGCACAGAACAGCCTGCAAAGCTCGTGACAGTGCTACCCAGGGCTCCGGCAGTGCTGCGCCGCGGCAGCCCTAGGCAGTGTCGTGCCCCACAGAAAAGGGAAGGCTACCAATCCAGCTCCTGATCAGACTAAGCACACTAAGGTGTCCCAGCAAAAGCAGGTCTCCCAGAAGCCCAAGGAATCAATTTGGGTGAACAAGAACAAGTTTGCATATCAACACAAGACTTATGCACACCGTGAAAGCTTATTGTCTTGCTTTGTGTTGAAATGTAGTAACCAAGGAGAGGTCTATGCTAAGTATGTTGGGAAGGGAACCAACATATACCTAAACACGGCAATTTGGGTTCCTAGGGTGTTGGTGACTAACATGCAAGGCTCCAATTCTAATTGGGGACCTAAATCAAGGAACTAAATTGTTTTGCAGGCGTACTCCTCCGGTAGGTCAAGTTGGGTGCTTGATAGTGGATGTACAAATCATATACCAGAGAAAGGAGTATGTTTTCATCATATTCTCCTATGCATCATTCAAGTGAGAATATTGTCTTTGGAGACAATTCAAGAGGAGATGTGATGGGTCTTGGTAACATTGCTATAACCCTTGAGCATACACTTTCAAATGTTTTACATGTTGATTCGTTGAGTTATAATTTGTTGTCCGTTTCTCTATTGTGTGAAATGGGCTTCAATTGTCTCTTTACGGATAAGGATGTGAAAGTCTATAGAAGGGAGGATTTCTTTATTGCTTTTTCGGGTCGCCTAAAGAGCAAGCTTAACTTAGTTGATTTCAACAAAAGTAAAGCAAAGCTTGAGACTTGTTTAGTGGCAAAATCTAGCATGGGTTGGCTATGGCATCGCCGACTAGCTCATGTTGGGATGAGGAACTTGGCCAAACTTCTAAAAGATGAACACATTCTTGGACTAACTAATGTTCATTTTGAGAAGGATAGGGTGTGTAGTGCTTGCCAAGCCAGAAAGCAAGTAGGTGTACCTCACCCACCAAAGAGCATTGTCTCCACCAAGCATCCATTGGAGCTCATTCATATGGATCTCTTTGGACTGGTCACCTACATAAGTATCGGGGGTAACAAATATGGACTTGTTATTGTTGATGATTATTCCCGTTTCACTTGGGTATTTTTCATGTATGACAAAGGTCAAGTGCAAGAAAAGGTGAAGCTTTTCATTAGGAGGGCTCAAAGGGAGTTCAGTTTTCAAATCAAGAAAGTGCGAAGTGATAATGGAACCGAATTCTGAAATGCCCATGTGGATGACTTCCTTGATGAAGAGGGCATCAAGCATGAATTCTCAACACCATACACCCCTCAACAAAATGGTGTAGTAGAGAGGAAGAATAGGACTCTTATTGACAAGGCAAGGACAATGCTGGATGAGTACAAGACGCCGGACATATTTTGGGCCGACGCCGTCAACACCGCTTGCCATGCCATCAACCGCCTCTACCTACACAAGATGTTGAAGAAAACTTCATACGAGCTTCTAACCGGTAACAAGCCCAAGGTGTCTTACTTTAGAGTGTTTGGGTGCAAGTGTTTCATACTTAACAAGAAACCCAAATCCTCTAAATTTGCGCCTAAAGTTGATAAAGGTTTTCTTCTTGGATATGGATCAAATGAACATACCTACCGTGTTTTCAACATGACCTCCGGGAAGGTTGAGATAGCGGTAGATGTGACGTTTGATGAATCTAATGGCTCTCAAGTAGAGCAAGTTGATGTAAGTGTTGTAGGAAAGGAGCCTTCCATTCTTGTATTGGATCTTCTTCAGTTCTTCAACCTTCTTTCAATGATCTTGATCCCCTTGGTCATGCACCCTCCAGCTATCACTTCATTGAGTCTAGTGATCTCCTTATAGCTTTCATATTTGCGAGGTTAGTGGAATAGGCATTCAAATCAAGATTATAACATTTTCCACAACCTTGACTAGTGGAAGCATTAGAGCCCTCATTTGCTTTGGGAGGATGTGAGGTACTATTACAAAGAATGCTATATTGCTCCTCAAGTTCTTTGTTCTTGCCTTCCAAGCAACCATACTTTTCTTTTAGAGCAATATGAGCTTTCTTTAGAGTAGTATGGTTATCTTGCTCTTTCTCCAAGGCCTTTTTCAAGGTGTCCACCTCACTTCTTTCCAATGCAAGAGCTTCCTTGCAAGCAACATAGAGATCCTCTTGCTTAGTAAGAGTTTTCTCTCTAGATGCTAGCTCCGCTTGAGTACTCTCTAATTCTTCCATTAGTTGAGCAATGAAGAGTTTGGTCTTTTTATCTAAATTTTTAGTTAGATTATCAATCTCTTCATCACTAGATTCATCACTAGAAATATCACTAGGGGCAGGAGTTTTGGGTTTGGATTTGGATTTCACCTTGTCACCCTTTCCCATGAGGCACATGAGAGGAGCATCATCTTCATCATCGGTCATGTTGTTGAAAAACCTTGGTGTAGGGGATGGTTGATGAATAGCAACGGTTGCAACCTTCTTATCCACTTCACTTGAGCTCTCTTTTGTTGAATCCCACTCATGACCAATGTGAGCCTCTCCCATGTACTTCTTGTTCCTCTTCTTGTGATCATGCTTGTCCTCTTTCTTGTGATATTTCTTGTCTTTCTTCTCATGTGGGCAATCGGCTATGAAGTGCTCCGTGCTACCACAATTGTAGCAAGTCCTCTTCTTCTTGTTTGGAAACCTTCTCTTTGCAAACTTGTAGCCTTTCTTGAGCCCCTTTCTAAACCTCCTCATGAAAAGTGCAACATCACCAATGGCTTCATATTGCTCACCATCACTTTCTTCTCCACTTGATGATGTAGTTGACTCTTCCTCTTCTTCCTTCACAACCTTTGCCTTGCTAGTTGATGCTTGTTTACTTGATTTGCTCTTGTTGGTTGAGGCTTGCTTGGTTGATTTGTTGGCCTTGAGTGCCACATCCTTGATCTTCATGCCATCCAACCTTGCTTGCAATTCCCCTAGCTTCCTCCTCTCAAGTGCTTCTTCTCTTTGTAGGTCAAATGTAATAATTCTTCCAAGCACATCACTAGGAGTGAATTGGGCAAACCTTTTCTTGTCTCTAATCAATGTCACAACGGTCTCATTCCTTGGTGAGTAAGCCTCTAAAAGAATTTTGACAACCTTGTGATCATTGATCAAATCACCACCAAGCCCTCTAATTTTCCCAACAATTTGCATCAACCTATCAAACATCTCTTGTGGCCCTTCTCTATCCATAATGACAAACGGTTGAGCTTAGCCATCAACAAATCAATCTTGGATTGCCTTACTTTGTCAACCCCTTCATGGGCAATGTGCAAAGTATCCCATATTTCCTTGGCAACCTCCAAACCCATCACCTTGTTGTACTCTTCACCACTCAAGGCACTAAGCAAGATGCTTTGGCTTGAGCATTGGTGTGTATGTTGCGAATCTCAAGTGGTGTGGGTTCTTGTGGATTGACCAGTGGCTCAACTCCATTTCTCACAATCTCCTAAATGTCCATATGAAGACCTACAAGATAAGTTTTCATCATGTGCTTCCATTTGGCAAAGTTGGTCCCATCGAAATGAGGCAACTTTCCCGCGGGCACATTGATGAGAGGTCTAATATCATGGTTAGTCAAAGAGGAATAGTTAAAGGATACGGCTCCATATGGCTTCTTGTTGTTGCCGGCCTTTGACTTGCTCTTTTTCTTGCCTCCCTTTGACACTTGATATGACTCATCATCATCACTATCTTCGGTGCTACTTAACTCATCATCACTTGAGGCCACCTTCTTCTTTTTCTTTTTCTTTTTCTTCTCTTCTCTTCTCTTGGCTCTTTCTTCTCTTCTCAATCTTCTCTCTTCTTTTCTCTTTGCACTATATTCTTTCTCTGATGCTTTGGCTGTGTGGCACTGCCGCTCTCCCTGCGCACTGCAGGGCAGCGGCACTGCCGCAGGTAAGCGGCACTACCGTGACTTGAATTATAGCCGTTGGAATCTAGAGGGTATGACTTCAAACCATCAACCCCTCCAACGGTTACCCAGCTCATTCACGTCCACCAACTTTCAGACAAGGCTCTCCTTCTCCATTGAAGGCTCTCAAGCTCTCCAACTCTCTCCCTTGCAAATCCTTGTGATTCCTTGAGAGTGCAAGCAAAAAATCTTCATTAGAGAGCAGCCTCAACTGTTCTTCAAGCTCAAGAGCACTTGGTTCGTGTTCAAGCTGGTGGATTGCATTTGTTACTCTTGAAGCAAGGCTCCTAGCCAGTTAGAGCATCGCACGGTGAGCTTGCCAACTTGTGTGGTAGCCTCGGGAGGTTTGTAACCATCTCAAGAAGCTAGTGAAATCACCCCTCAGCTCAAGAGTTCATTCTCTTGACTTGAGAACAAGAAAAGGGTTGAAAACCCAAGCCTTAGTGGCTCTCCTCAACAACATGGACTAAGCAAGCCTTGGTGGTGAGCTGAACCACGGGATAAATCACTTGTCTCTTGCGTTTGTGCTGTTGCTGTCTTGTGTGTTAGTGATTTTTAGGGTTTGGCTCCGATCTACTTGCTCATGAAGAAGTAGAGTATTTCCTGTGGATAGATAGACTCTATTACATCCCAGAAGGCTCTGTAATTTCTAGATCTACTTTTCATTGGGCAGAATTTGAATTGTGACCTCGAGAAGGTCAGGTGAGCGGCAGTGCCGCTAAGGGACTGGCAGTGCCGTGGGATGGCAGTGCCGGGCACCAGGCAGCAGTGCCACAGGTCATTGCTAATGAATTTGTGAAGTTGGTTTTGACAGGCCCTATTCACCCCCCTCTAGGCCTTAAGATCCTTACAAGTGGTATCGGAGCCTGGTTCCTCAGCTGACCCTTAACCGCGTGAGGAAATGGCTAAAAAAGGAGGTAGAGAAGCAAGTAGAACAATGGATCAACCCAAGATGGTTAATCCAATCCACTCAACAGAGAGCAGCAGTGAGAGTGTCTCAACAGCAAGCAATGCAACACTCCCGATCATTGAGTTGAGTGAAGGTGAAAGAGCTAGAAGAAAAGAAGAAAGGCTACAAGTTTGCAAAGAGAAGGTTTCCAAACAAGAAGAAGAGGACTTGCTACAATTGTGGTAGCACGGAGCACTTCATAGCCGATTGCCCACATGAGAAGAAAGACAAGAAATATCACAAGAAAGAGGACAAGCATGATCACAAGAAGAGGAACAAGAAGTACATGGGAGAGGCTCACATTGGTCATGAGTGGGATTCAACAAAAGAGAGCTCAAGTGAAGTGGATAAGAAGGTTGCAACCGTTGCTATTCATCAACCATCCCCTACACCAAGGTTTTTCAACAACATGACCGATGATGAAGATGATGCTCCTCTCATGTGCCTCATGGGAAAGGGTGACAAGGTGAAATCCAAATCCAAACCCAAAACTCCTGCCCCTAGTGATATTTCTAGTGATGAATCTAGTGATGAAGAGATTGATAATCTAACTAAAAATTTAGATAAAAAGACCAAACTCTTCATTGCTCAACTAATGGAAGAATTAGAGAGTACTCAAGCGGAGCTAGCATCTAGAGAGAAAACTCTTACTAAGCAAGAGGATCTCTATGTTGCTTGCAAGGAAGCTCTTGCATTGGAAAGAAGTGAGGTGGACACCTTGAAAAAGGCCTTGGAGAAAGAGCAAGATAACCATACTACTCTAAAGAAAGCTCATATTGCTCTAAAGAAAAGTATGGTTGCTTGGAAGGCAAGAACAAAGAACTTGAGGAGCAATATAGCATTCTTTGTAATAGTACCTCACATCCTCCCAAAGCAAATGAGGGCTCTAATGCTTCCACTAGTCAAGGTTGTGGAAAATGTTATAATCTTGATTTGAATGCCTATTCCACTAACCTCGCAAATATGAAAGCTATAAGGAGATCACTAGACTCAATGAAGTGATAGCTGGAGGGTGCATGACCAAGGGGATCAAGATCATTGAAAAGAAGGTTGAAGAACTGAAGAAGATCCAATACAAGAATGGAAGGCTCCTTTCCTACAACACTTACATCAACTTGCTCTACTTGAGAGCCATTAGATTCATCAAACGTCACATCTACCGCTATCTCAACCTTCCCGGAGGTCATGTTGAAAACACGGTAGGTATGTTCATTTGATCCATATCCAAGAAGAAAACCTTTATCAACTTTAGGCGCAAATTTAGAGGATTTGGGTTTCTTGTTAAGTATGAAACACTTGCACCCAAACACTCTAAAGTAAGACACCTTGGGCTTGTTACCGGTTAGAAGCTCGTATGAAGTTTTCTTCAACATCTTGTGTAGGTAGAGGCGGTTGATGGCATGGCAAGCGGTGTTGACGGCGTCGGCCCAAAATATGTCCGGCGTCTTGTACTCATCCAGCATTGTCCTTGCCTTGTCAATAAGAGTCCTATTCTTCCTCTCTACTACACCATTTTGTTGAGGGGTGTATGGTGTTGAGAATTCATGCTTGATGCCCTCTTCATCAAGGAAGTCATCCACATGGGCATTTCAGAATTCGGTTCCATTATCACTTCGCACTTTCTTGATTTGAAAACTGAACTCCCTTTGAGCCCTCCTAATGAAAAGCTTCACCTTTTCTTGCACTTGACCTTTGTCATACATGAAAAATACCCAAGTGAAACGGGAATAATCATCAACAATAACAAGTCCATATTTGTTACCCCCGATACTTATGTAGGTGACCAGTCCAAAGAGATCCATATGAATGAGCTCCAATGGATGCTTGGTGGAGACAATGCTCTTTGGTGGGTGAGGTACACCTACTTGCTTTCTGGCTTGGCAAGCACTACACACCCTATCCTTCTCAAAATGAACATTAGTTAGTCCAAGAATGTGTTCATCTTTTAGAAGTTTGGCCAAGTTCCTCATCCCAACATGAGCTAGTCGGCGATGCCATAGCCAACCCATGCTAGATTTTGCCACTAAACAAGTCTCAAGCTTTGCTTTACTTTTGTTGAAATCAACTAAGTTAAGCTTGCTCTTTAGGCGACCCGAAAAAGCAATAAAGAAATCCTCCCTTCTATAGACTTTCACATCCTTATCCGTAAAGAGACAATTGAAGCCCATTTCACACAATAGAGAAACGGACAACAAATTATAACTCAACGAATCAACATGTAAAACATTTGAAAGTGTATGCTCAAGGGTTATAGCAATGTTACCAAGACCCATCACATCTCCTCTTGAATTGTCTCCAAAGACAATATTCTCACTTGAATGATGCATAGGAGAATATGATGAAAACATACTCCTTTCTCTGGTATATGATTTGTACATCCACTATCAAGCACCCAACTTGACCTACCGGAGGAGTACGCCTGCAAAACAATTTAGTTCCTTGATTTAGGTCCCCAATTAGAATTGGAGCCTTGCATGTTAGTCACCAACACCCTAGGAACCCAAATTGCCGTGTTTAGGTATATGTTGGTTCCCTTCCCAACATACTTAGCATAGACCTCTCCTTGGTTACTACATTTCAACACAAAGCAAGACAATAAGCTTTCACGGTGTGCATAAGTCTTGTGTTGATATGCAAACTTGTTCTTGTTCACCCAAATTGATTCCTTGGGCTTCTGGGAGACCTGCTTTTGCTGGGACACCTTAGTGTGCTTAGTCTGATCAGGAGCTGGATTGGTAGCCTTCCCTTTTCTGTGGGGCACGACACTGCCTAGGGCTGCCGCGGCGCAGCACTGCCGGAGCCCTGGGTAGCACTGTCACGAGCTTTGCAGGCTGTTCTGTGCCAATCTGCTCCTTCCTCTCAAACTTCACACACTCCACACCATTTACAAGCTTTCTCCCATTGGTCTTGCCTCCTTTTTCATGCCCAAGTCCACTCTTGTTGGAAAGGTGCCTTCCATTCTTGTATTGGATCTTCTTCAGTTCTTCAACCTTCTTTTCAATGATCTTGATCCCCTTGGTCATGCACCCTCCAGCTATCACTTCATTGAGTCTAGTGATCTCCTTATAGCTTTCATATTTGCGAGGTTAGTGGAATAGGCATTCAAATCAAGATTATAACATTTTCCACAACCTTGACTAGTGGAAGCATTAGAGCCCTCATTTGCTTTGGGAGGATGTGAGGTACTATTACAAAGAATGCTATATTGCTCCTCAAGTTCTTTGTTCTTGCCTTCCAAGCAACCATACTTTTCTTTTAGAGCAATATGAGCTTTCTTTAGAGTAGTATGGTTATCTTGCTCTTTCTCCAAGGCCTTTTTCAAGGTGTCCACCTCACTTCTTTCCAATGCAAGAGCTTCCTTGCAAGCAACATAGAGATCCTCTTGCTTAGTAAGAGTTTTCTCTCTAGATGCTAGCTCCGCTTGAGTACTCTCTAATTCTTCCATTAGTTGAGCAATGAAGAGTTTGGTCTTTTTATCTAAATTTTTAGTTAGATTATCAATCTCTTCATCACTAGATTCATCACTAGAAATATCACTAGGGGCAGGAGTTTTGGGTTTGGATTTGGATTTCACCTTGTCACCCTTTCCCATGAGGCACATGAGAGGAGCATCATCTTCATCATCGGTCATGTTGTTGAAAAACCTTGGTGTAGGGGATGGTTGATGAATAGCAACGGTTGCAACCTTCTTATCCACTTCACTTGAGCTCTCTTTTGTTGAATCCCACTCATGACCAATGTGAGCCTCTCCCATGTACTTCTTGTTCCTCTTCTTGTGATCATGCTTGTCCTCTTTCTTGTGATATTTCTTGTCTTTCTTCTCATGTGGGCAATCGGCTATGAAGTGCTCCGTGCTACCACAATTGTAGCAAGTCCTCTTCTTCTTGTTTGGAAACCTTCTCTTTGCAAACTTGTAGCCTTTCTTGAGCCCCTTTCTAAACCTCCTCATGAAAAGTGCAACATCACCAATGGCTTCATATTGCTCACCATCACTTTCTTCTCCACTTGATGATGTAGTTGACTCTTCCTCTTCTTCCTTCACAACCTTTGCCTTGCTAGTTGATGCTTGTTTACTTGATTTGCTCTTGTTGGGAAAATTAGAGGGCTTGGTGGTGATTTGATCAATGATCACAAGGTTGTCAAAATTCTTTTAGAGGCTTACTCACCAAGGAATGAGACCGTTGTGACATTGATTAGAGACAAGAAAAGGTTTGCCCAATTCACTCCTAGTGATGTGCTTGGAAGAATTATTACATTTGACCTACAAAGAGAAGAAGCACTTGAGAGGAGGAAGCTAGGGGAATTGCAAGCAAGGTTGGATGGCATGAAGATCAAGGATGTGGCACTCAAGGCCAACAAATCAACCAAGCAAGCCTCAACCAACAAGAGCAAATCAAGTAAACAAGCATCAACTAGCAAGGCAAAGGTTGTGAAGGAAGAAGAGGAAGAGTCAACTACATCATCAAGTGGAGAAGAAAGTGATGGTGAGCAATATGAAGCCATTGGTGATGTTGCACTTTTCATGAGGAGGTTTAGAAAGGGGCTCAAGAAAGGCTACAAGTTTGCAAAGAGAAGGTTTCCAAACAAGAAGAAGAGGACTTGCTACAATTGTGGTAGCACGGAGCACTTCATAGCCGATTGCCCACATGAGAAGAAAGACAAGAAATATCACAAGAAAGAGGACAAGCATGATCACAAGAAGAGGAACAAGAAGTACATGGGAGAGGCTCACATTGGTCATGAGTGGGATTCAACAAAAGAGAGCTCAAGTGAAGTGGATAAGAAGGTTGCAACCGTTGCTATTCATCAACCATCCCCTACACCAAGGTTTTTCAACAACATGACCGATGATGAAGATGATGCTCCTCTCATGTGCCTCATGGGAAAGGGTGACAAGGTGAAATCCAAATCCAAACCCAAAACTCCTGCCCCTAGTGATATTTCTAGTGATGAATCTAGTGATGAAGAGATTGATAATCTAACTAAAAATTTAGATAAAAAGACCAAACTCTTCATTGCTCAACTAATGGAAGAATTAGAGAGTACTCAAGCGGAGCTAGCATCTAGAGAGAAAACTCTTACTAAGCAAGAGGATCTCTATGTTGCTTGCAAGGAAGCTCTTGCATTGGAAAGAAGTGAGGTGGACACCTTGAAAAAGGCCTTGGAGAAAGAGCAAGATAACCATACTACTCTAAAGAAAGCTCATATTGCTCTAAAAGAAAAGTATGGTTGCTTGGAAGGCAAGAACAAAGAACTTGAGGAGCAATATAGCATTCTTTGTAATAGTACCTCACATCCTCCCAAAGCAAATGAGGGCTCTAATGCTTCCACTAGTCAAGGTTGTGGAAAATGTTATAATCTTGATTTGAATGCCTATTCCACTAACCTCGCAAATATGAAAGCTATAAGGAGATCACTAGACTCAATGAAGTGATAGCTGGAGGGTGCATGACCAAGGGGATCAAGATCATTGAAAAGAAGGTTGAAGAACTGAAGAAGATCCAATACAAGAATGGAAGGCACCTTTCCAACAAGAGTGGACTTGGGCATGAAAAAGGAGGCAAGACCAATGGGAGAAAGCTTGTAAATGGTGTGGAGTGTGTGAAGTTTGAGAGGAAGGAGCAGATTGGCACAGAACAGCCTGCAAAGCTCGTGACAGTGCTACCCAGGGCTCCGGCAGTGCTGCGCCGCGGCAGCCCTAGGCAGTGTCGTGCCCCACAGAAAAGGGAAGGCTACCAATCCAGCTCCTGATCAGACTAAGCACACTAAGGTGTCCCAGCAAAAGCAGGTCTCCCAGAAGCCCAAGGAATCAATTTGGGTGAACAAGAACAAGTTTGCATATCAACACAAGACTTATGCACACCGTGAAAGCTTATTGTCTTGCTTTGTGTTGAAATGTAGTAACCAAGGAGAGGTCTATGCTAAGTATGTTGGGAAGGGAACCAACATATACCTAAACACGGCAATTTGGGTTCCTAGGGTGTTGGTGACTAACATGCAAGGCTCCAATTCTAATTGGGGACCTAAATCAAGGAACTAAATTGTTTTGCAGGCGTACTCCTCCGGTAGGTCAAGTTGGGTGCTTGATAGTGGATGTACAAATCATATACCAGAGAAAGGAGTATGTTTTCATCATATTCTCCTATGCATCATTCAAGTGAGAATATTGTCTTTGGAGACAATTCAAGAGGAGATGTGATGGGTCTTGGTAACATTGCTATAACCCTTGAGCATACACTTTCAAATGTTTTACATGTTGATTCGTTGAGTTATAATTTGTTGTCCGTTTCTCTATTGTGTGAAATGGGCTTCAATTGTCTCTTTACGGATAAGGATGTGAAAGTCTATAGAAGGGAGGATTTCTTTATTGCTTTTTCGGGTCGCCTAAAGAGCAAGCTTAACTTAGTTGATTTCAACAAAAGTAAAGCAAAGCTTGAGACTTGTTTAGTGGCAAAATCTAGCATGGGTTGGCTATGGCATCGCCGACTAGCTCATGTTGGGATGAGGAACTTGGCCAAACTTCTAAAAGATGAACACATTCTTGGACTAACTAATGTTCATTTTGAGAAGGATAGGGTGTGTAGTGCTTGCCAAGCCAGAAAGCAAGTAGGTGTACCTCACCCACCAAAGAGCATTGTCTCCACCAAGCATCCATTGGAGCTCATTCATATGGATCTCTTTGGACTGGTCACCTACATAAGTATCGGGGGTAACAAATATGGACTTGTTATTGTTGATGATTATTCCCGTTTCACTTGGGTATTTTTCATGTATGACAAAGGTCAAGTGCAAGAAAAGGTGAAGCTTTTCATTAGGAGGGCTCAAAGGGAGTTCAGTTTTCAAATCAAGAAAGTGCGAAGTGATAATGGAACCGAATTCTGAAATGCCCATGTGGATGACTTCCTTGATGAAGAGGGCATCAAGCATGAATTCTCAACACCATACACCCCTCAACAAAATGGTGTAGTAGAGAGGAAGAATAGGACTCTTATTGACAAGGCAAGGACAATGCTGGATGAGTACAAGACGCCGGACATATTTTGGGCCGACGCCGTCAACACCGCTTGCCATGCCATCAACCGCCTCTACCTACACAAGATGTTGAAGAAAACTTCATACGAGCTTCTAACCGGTAACAAGCCCAAGGTGTCTTACTTTAGAGTGTTTGGGTGCAAGTGTTTCATACTTAACAAGAAACCCAAATCCTCTAAATTTGCGCCTAAAGTTGATAAAGGTTTTCTTCTTGGATATGGATCAAATGAACATACCTACCGTGTTTTCAACATGACCTCCGGGAAGGTTGAGATAGCGGTAGATGTGACGTTTGATGAATCTAATGGCTCTCAAGTAGAGCAAGTTGATGTAAGTGTTGTAGGAAAGGAGGATCCACCTTGTGAAGCAATCAAGTAGATGGCCATTGGTGATATAAGACTACAAGAAGCTCAGGCCCCAGAAGTGGAAAATCCTCAAGAAGAAGCTACTGGAGTCCCTACTACAGAACCTGCTATGGTAGTGCCGCGCAGCCCTGTGGCAGTGCCACAGAGCGGCAGTGCCGTGTAGGGAGCAGCAGTGCCGCACTCCCCTGCTGTAGAGACAGAGCAAACACCTGCTCGGGGACAGAACCTGGCACCAATCCTTGAGCTTGATGAACTTGAAGAGCCAGCAGACTAGCAGGAGACCATTGATCATCCAAGGCTCAAGCAAACCATTCAACGGGATCATCCCGTTGATAATATCCTTGGGAGTCTTCGAAAGGGAGTAACTACTCGTTCACATTTGGCAAATTTCTATCAATTTTACATGTTTGTCTCCTCTTTGGAACCTCTCAAGGTAGAACAAGCACTTGATGATCCGGATTGGGTGATGGCCATACAAGAAGAACTAAACAACTTCGAGAGAAATCAAGTGTGGTCACTTATGGAAAGACCTAAGAGCAATGTCATTGGAACTGAATGGGTCTTCTGTAACAAGCAAGATGAAATGGCGTGGTGACAAGAAACAAGGCAAGGTTGGTAGCTCAAGGCTTCACTCAAGTTGAAGGATTAGACTTTGAAGAAACATATGCACTGGTGGCTAGACTTGAAGCAATTCGAATGCTTCTAGCCTATGCTACCCATCATGACTTCAAGCTATATCAAATGGATGTCAAGAGTGCATTCCTCAATGGACCCATCCAAGAGCTTGACTATGTTGAGCAACCACCGGGCTTTGAAGATCCAAAGTACCCCAACCACGTCTTCAAACTCCATAAGGCGCTCTATGGGCTTAAGCAAGCACCAAGAGCATGGTATGAATGCCTTAAGGAATTCTTGCTCAAACAAGGCTTTGACATAGGCAAAGCCGATCCTACTATCTTTACTCACAAAGTAAATGGTGATATATTTGTGTGCCAAATGTATGTCGATGACATAATATTTGGTAGCACTAATGAATCTTTTTGTGAAGAGTTTAGTAGGATCATGACTAAGAGATTTGAGATGTCCATGATGGGTGAATTAAAGTTCTTCCTCGGTTTTCAAATCAAGCAATTGAAGGAAGGGACTTTCATTTGTCAAACCAAGTACACACATGATATGCTTAAGAAGTTTGACATGGCAAATGGCAAGCCCATCAAGACTCCAATGCCAACCAATGGACATCTTGATCTCAATGAGGAAGGGAAAGTCGTCGACCAAAAGGTATATCGCTCCATGATCGGCTCTCTACTTTATTTGTGTGCATCTAGACCCGATATTATGCTTAGTGTGTGCATGTGTGCTAGATTTCAAGCTAACCCGAAAGAGTGCCATTTGATGGCCGTTAAGAGAATCTTGAGATATTTAGTATACACTCGTAACCTTGGCTTGTGGTATCCTAAGGGCTCCAAGTTCGATTTGCTTGGGTATTCGGATTTCGATTACACCGGTTGCAAAGTAGATCGAAAAAGAACTTTGGGGACGTGTCAATTCCTTAGACGGTCCCTAGTGTCTTGGAGTTCTAAGAAGCAAAATTGTGTAGCCCTTTCCACCGCCGAGGCTGAGTATATTGCAGCTGGTGTATGTTGTGCGCAATTGCTTTGGATGAGGCAAACCCTTCGTGATCTCGGATGTCGCTTGACCAAAATCCCACTTTTGTGTGACAATGAAAGTGCCATAAAACTTGCAAACAATCCCATAAGCCACTCAAGAACTAAGCACATAGACATCCGACATCACTTCTTGAGAGACCACGAGACAAAAGGAGATATCGAACTTCGCCATGTGAGTACCGAAAAGCAACTAGCCGATATCTTTACTAAGCCTCTTGACGAGTCAAGGTTTTGTGCTTTGCGTAGTGAGCTAAATATACTTGACTCTCATAACGTGGTTTGAAATATAGCACACAATTGATTGATCAATTGGTTTGTAGGAAAAGATC
>JAHUYU010000489.1:0-20447 GCA_030439765.1 Tripidium arundinaceum | reverse complement strand
GCCTAGGAAATAAAAAGTTTTTGCTTTCTATAAGTGTTTTGGTTAGATAAGCAGGGCGCTAATGTTAGTATGTTAGCCTTAGGGTTAGCTAGTTGTGTGAAATGTTTTCTTTAAAAAATGATTATTGCATGAGTATTGCTTATTGCATCATCATCGCATGCATGTAGGAAACGAGGTAGCCGAAAACATGATCGCCGAAGAGCCCGAGTTTGAGGAGGTGATCGAGGAGATTGTAGAGGAGGTGCTGGAACTGGAGGATCCCCAGGAGCAACCGCCGACTGACTTGACTGACCCTGCGCCTGCCCAAGGCAAGCCCCGGTGCATAGCCCCTATTTTTGATAATCACAATATATATATATGTGTTGTGCATATATGTTCTAGGAGTTGTATGAAGCCCACATGCATATATATATACATCCTATGGGTCCTACTAGTGCAGGTTCGTGTAGCCGCCATGCTTAGTTTAACGGTAGCGTGGGTAACCTGCTGTTACTCACAATAGGCCAATACTGTTAATCTCATGATATATGGATGGAACTAAATGGAGACCGGGCAGGGATGAGGCTTGGTTATTGGTGGGTGTGACGAGTTGAGCCCCGCGGCCAACGGGGTTTAACTGGGTGGCACTGTTTCCCTGCCTGTGTCGATTGAGGACCGACCGCTGTTGGATGTGTAGTCAAGTCACAGACTCATTATCCCAGGCACATACTTGCTTATGGGAGCTCGGAAGGCTTGTTACTCTCTTGTCTTGGGTTCCGGCTCTTTCCGGACCGACTGATTGGAGGCGGGGATAGGTGGAGGTCTTAGCACCAGACTGAGGCCGGGCCTCAGTGCTGGGGGCTTTGAGTCCAAGTTTGGACGGGGACCTGGACCCCTAGACAGGAGTGGAACAGGCTGGTCTTGTCGGTACCCGGGGTACAGACGAGGCGTGCGTTTTGGGATACCCAGCTGGGCACATTGATTTGCGAATCGCCGTCGTTGCGGTACAGCTTGACTATGATCTGGCACCGTAGTAAGAATTGGAACAGAGAAGGAATAAAGGATTCTGGTTGCTTACCTAATGCTTGAAAGTAGCTCAGGTGCTCATCTAGAATGGTCAGGTAACAACCAATATGGACTGCTTATAAACATGAAATTAAGGATCCATTTTAGTAAGGCTTTCTGCAAAGTAACAAACCAGCAAACCATAAGCCTATCATATCCTTGAGAGTCGGGAAATTATATCCCCTAGTCGGGTAAGTCTTGCGAGTACATTGTGTACTCAGGGTTGTTTTCCCTTGTTGCAGGTGCAGCTTGAAGAGATGGACTTTGAATGGAGAATTCTTCTGGTGGGCACAGATGAATTCTCAGGACGTTTCCGCTAGTTGTTTATTTTCTGTCCTGCAGTTTATTAGCGTACTCTGATCTCTGGCTTTGTAATAAATAATTTTTGAAACTTATGTTGCATGAATTGGACTAAGTATTGTAAGCTCATTCTCATTATTGGATCCTGGAGAAAAATGTGGATTGTTTCGAGTTCTCCCTAAGGGTGTGCTCGACGGAGCTGTTTGTTTAACCTTCTTTCTGGTGTGCTTAGTGTCTAAAAGAAGACAAGCACCTGGAAAGCGGATTAAATCAGGCGGTTCTGCCACAGAAATCATAGTTGATGCGGTTATCAAGTGCCATTAGGTCATCTAACTAGTTGCATGTGCATTGGACCTAGTGAGCTAACTTAACACCCTTGAAAATGCTTTGAAAAATGCTAACACACATGCACAATGGAGATACACAAGGTGGTTAGCACTTGGAAGCAAGGGTGGAGAAGTTGGAGAAGTGTTTGGAGCTCACAGAGAGCGACGGACGTTGGTCACGGATCGACCGGACGCGTCCGGTACCTAACCCTAGGCGCGGGCGAGCGAGCGGCGCGACCGAACGCTGGCGGTCGTGCGCGACCGGACTCGACGGTGGCACGGCTAGAGCGTCCTGTCAAGGTGACTGGCGCGAAGTACGCCGTGGACCAGACTCTGGGCGTGTCCGATCAGCATCGAACGGACGCGTCCGGTCATTGAAAACTCTCTCTGGAACATCTCTGGAGTCGACCGGACTCCACGTAGAGCGCGTCCGGTCGGTTGGCGTCGCATCCGATCGATCTAGCCGTTGGCTTAACGATCGGACTCACTCGTGTCACGTCTAGTCAGTTTGTGGCGCGTCCGGTCAAACATTAACACGCGCAGTGAACTTCGTGACCGTTGGAATCAAGCGGCGTACGTTGAATGTGCTGGACACGTGGCGGCAATCCAGTGACCGGATGCGTCCGGTTGGCCTGACAGTCACGTCCGGTCACCACGCAAACAGCAGGGTGAAGGGGCCAACGGCTCCTTGAGCTTTGGGGTTCTATTTAGAGGAAAGGGCCAATCTTGGGCACCCTCTCTTGGCCATTTGCTTTACTTGACATCCTCTAGAGCTGAGATACATCACTCCCACCACTCTTGCTTGATTGTTCATCATTCTAGTGAGTTTGGAGAGCATCCAAGTGCATTTGCATCGTGTTGGCGCATCTAGTGGCACTTGGGCTTGCATCGCTACAGTTTCTCTTGTTACTCTTGGTGTTTACCAACACATAGATGGTTTGGAGCAGTGAGGATCGTTGAGCGGAGGGTGGTGCTTGTCTCCGGCTTCGATCGGTGGAATTGTAAGGGGTCCTTGTGCCTTCCCCGTGGGAGTTCGTCAAAGGCAACTCTAGTGGATTGCTCGTAGCTTGTGGATCCCCATCTTGTGTTGGTTGTGCGGCACCCGGTTGCGGGTTAGGCGTGTGATGCCTATTAGCGCGTGAACCTCCAAGTAGGTAAATCGTTACAACGGGGACTAGCTTGCCGGCAAGCAAGTGAACCTCAGGAGAAAAGTCTTGTGTCATCTTGACTCCAAGGATTTCATTGGTATTCTTGATTGATTGATTAGTTCATCACTTGCCACGATCGGTATAACACCACTTATACCTCTCTTGCATTACTTTCTTTCATACTTGCTTAGTAGTAGTTGTCTTGTATCTCGTTAGCTCTTTGTGTTTGATAGCGTGTTCTCTAAGCAACTTAGATAGCTTGAGTGTAATAGAGAAAATGGATACTAGACTCGGGTAGGTGGCTTGCAACACTTGTGTAATGCTAGCGCAAAACTCGCTTTATAGTCTTTTGTTTTACTAACTACTTTGTTTAGTGAGTTTATAGAATTTTTTATTAGGTTATTCACCCTCCCCCCTCTAGCCATATTAGGACCTTTCAGACGCCTGTCTCCGTAAATCGATTTCCAGAGACATGCACTTAAGATGTCCATCTCTGAAAATCGATATTAACAGCGGTAGCTATTCTAAGCGTGCTCTCTAAAAATCGATCTTCAAAGACGGGCATCTTAAGTTGCCTCTCTATAAATAGTTGTAAACAAAAATAATTCATAATCTTTTCATATGAACTCTGATGAAGACAAACTTTATATCAAAGTTATAGTCCTTGACGTGATCTACAACTTTGTTGTTGAAAAGTTTATGATTTGAAATTATTTAGAGTCATAAAATATTGTTGTAAGTTCGTGGCTTTTGAAATTTGAATTTTCAAACAATCGCGGATGTTGACATGGTCTATAACAAAGTTGTAGTTCTCAATACGACCTACAACTTTGTAGTTAACAAGTTTTTTATTTAATGTCGTTTAAAGTCTCAAATCTATTTCTAAGTTTATAGATTTAAAGTCTTCAACTAGTTGTTAACCAACTAGCTACATAGATTTAAAGTCTCCAAAAATTAGCCTAAATTAGCTCTAGTGCATCCAAACAGAAGGGCTAACAAGTGAGCTAATTATAGACAGGTCTTCAATTAGTTATTAGCCAACTAGCTAGATAACCATAGCTAATCTGAGCTAATTTTTAGTGCTAACTAGTAACTAGCCATGTGTATCAAACGGACCCTCACTCTAGATACATTATATTCAAAATTAGAGTACCTCTTAATACTTTAATTTAGACTAGAGTATTATTATTGATACATGTTCTGTACAATACTAGTGCAGGGCGCGCGCCATCGCGCGCTTCAGTGGCCACAGAAAAGATTCTGAAGACAGAAAACATATCGGAGTGTAGTAGGAGCAATAAGAGAGGTATTATTTGATGATAAATAATCATACTTTGACTTTGGACCATTTCATTGTAAACAAAGCACCACTTGTCAATATAACTACAATTATGGTTACACCCCTCATTAAAAATATCTCCATGGATTTAGAACTAAACGTTATAAGTTATCCCACAACTATCTTCTGAATCAACATCTTTACTTTGGCTTTCAAGCATGAAGATACCAGCTGATACACCGCTGCTTGTATTTTTGGGCTGTTCATGTTTACGCCATCGATGTGCCTAAACATGGGGAGGGTGAATAACCTAATAAAAAATTCTATAAACTCACTAAACAAAGTAGTTAGTAAAACAAAAGACTATAAAGCGAGTTTTGCGCTAGCATTACACAAGTGTTGCAAGCCACCTACCCGAGTCTAGTATCCATTTTCTCTATTACACTCAAGCTATCTAAGTTGCTTAGAGAACACGCTATCAAACACAAAGAGCTAACGAGATACAAGACAACTACTACTAAGCAAGTATGAAAGAAAGTAATGCAAGAGAGGTATAAGTGGTGTTATACCGATCGTGGCAAGTGATGAACTAATCAATCAATCAAGAATACCAATGAAATCCTTGGAGTCAAGATGACACAAGACTTTTCTCCTGAGGTTCACTTGCTTGCCGGCAAGCTAGTCCCCGTTGTAACGATTTACCTACTTGGAGGTTCACGCGCTAATAGGCATCACACGCCTAACCCGCAACCGGGTGCCGCACAACCAACACAAGATGGGGATCCACAAGCTACGAGCAATCCACTAGAGTTGCCTTTGACGAACTCCCACGGGGAAGGCACAAGGACCCCTTACAATTCCACCGATCGAAGCCGGAGACAAGCACCACCCTCCGCTCAACGATCCTCACTGCTCCAAACCATCTATGTGTTGGTAAACACCAAGAGTAACAAGAGAAACTGTAGCGATGCAAGCCCAAGTGCCACTAGATGCGCCAACACGATGCAAATGCACTTGGATGCTCTCCAAACTCACTAGAATGATGAACAATCAAGCAAGAGTGGTGGGAGTGATGTATCTCAGCTCTAGAGGATGTCAAGTAAAGCAAATGGCCAAGAGAGGGTGCCCAAGATTGGCCCTTTCCTCTAAATAGAACCCCAAAGCTCAAGGAGCCGTTGGCCCCTTCACCCTGCTGTTTGCGTGGTGACCGGACGTGACTGTCAGGCCAACCGGACGCATCCGGTCACTGGATTGCCGCCACGTGTCCAGCACATTCAACGTACGCCGCTTGATTCCAACGGTCACGAAGTTCACTGCGCGTGTTAATGTTTGACCGGACGCGCCACAAACTGACTAGACGTGACACGAGTGAGTCCGATCGTTAAGCCAACGGCTAGATCGATCGGATGCGACGCCAACCGACCGGACGCGCTCTACGTGGAGTCCGGTCGACTCCAGAGATGTTCCAGAGAGAGTTTTCAATGACCGGACGCGTCCGTTCGATGCTGATCGGACACGCCCAGAGTCTGGTCCACGGCGTACTTCGCGCCAGTCACCTTGACAGGACGCTCTAGCCGTGCCACCGTCGAGTCCGGTCGCGCACGACCGCCAGCGTTCGGTCGCGCCGCTCGCTCGCCCGCGCCTAGGGTTAGGTACCGGACGCGTCCGGTCGATCCGTGACCAACGTCCGTCGCTCTCTGTGAGCTCCAAACACTTCTCCAACTTCTCCACCCTTGCTTCCAAGTGCTAACCACCTTGTGTATCTCCATTGTGCATGTGTGTTAGCATTTTTCAAAGCATTTTCAAGGGTGTTAAGTTAGCTCACTAGGTCCAATGCACATGCAACTAGTTAGATGACCTAATGGCACTTGATAACCGCATCAACTATGATTTCTGTGGCAGAACCGCCTGATTTAATCCGCTTTCCAGGTGCTTGTCTTCTTTTAGACACTAAGCACACCAGAAAGAAGGTTAAACAAACAGCTCCGTCGAGCACACCCTTAGGGAGAACTCGAAACAATCCACATTTTTCTCCAGGATCCAATAATGAGAATGAGCTTACAATACTTAGTCCAATTCATGCAACATAAGTTTCAAAAATTATTTATTACAAAGCCAGAGATCAGAGTACGCTAATAAACTGCAGGACAGAAAATAAACAACTAGCGGAAACGTCCTGAGAATTCATCTGTGCCCACCAGAAGAATTCTCCATTCAAAGTCCATCTCTTCAAGCTGCACCTGCAACAAGGGAAAACAACCCTGAGTACACAATGTACTCGCAAGACTTACCCGACTAGGGGATATAATTTCCCGACTCTCAAGGATATGATAGGCTTATGGTTTGCTGGTTTGTTACTTTGCAGAAAGCCTTACTAAAATGGATCCTTAATTTCATGTTTATAAGCAGTCCATATTGGTTGTTACCTGACCATTCTAGATGAGCACCTGAGCTACTTTCAAGCATTAGGTAAGCAACCAGAATCCTTTATTCCTTCTCTGTTCCAATTCTTACTACGGTGCCAGATCATAGTCAAGCTGTACCGCAACGACGGCGATTCGCAAATCAATGTGCCCAGCTGGGTATCCCAAAACGCACGCCTCGTCTGTACCCCGGGTACCGACAAGACCAGCCTGTTCCACTCCTGTCTAGGGGTCCAGGTCCCCGTCCAAACTTGGACTCAAAGCCCCCAGCACTGAGGCCCGGCCTCAGTCTGGTGCTAAGACCTCCACCTATCCCCGCCTCCAATCAGTCGGTCCGGAAAGAGCCGGAACCCAAGACAAGAGAGTAACAAGCCTTCCGAGCTCCCATAAGCAAGTATGTGCCTGGGATAATGAGTCTGTGACTTGACTACACATCCAACAGCGGTCGGTCCTCAATCGACACAGGCAGGGAAACAGTGCCACCCAGTTAAACCCCGTTGGCCGCGGGGCTCAACTCGTCACACCCACCAATAACCAAGCCTCATCCCTGCCCGGTCTCCATTTAGTTCCATCCATATATCATGAGATTAACAGTATTGGCCTATTGTGAGTAACAGCAGGTTACCCACGCTACCGTTAAACTAAGCATGGCGGCTACACGAACCTGCACTAGTAGGACCCATAGGATGTATATATATATGCATGTGGGCTTCATACAACTCCTAGAACATATATGCACAACACATATATATATATTGTGATTATCAAAAATAGGGGCTATGCACCGGGGCTTGCCTTGGGCAGGCGCAGGGTCAGTCAAGTCAGTCGGCGGTTGCTCCTGGGGATCCTCCAGTTCCAGCACCTCCTCTACAATCTCCTCGATCACCTCCTCAAACTCGGGCTCTTCGGCGATCATGTTTTCGGCTACCTCGTTTCCTACATGCATGCGATGATGATGCAATAAGCAATACTCATGCAATAATCATTTTTTAAAGAAAACATTTCACACAACTAGCTAACCCTAAGGCTAACATACTAACATTAGCGCCCTGCTTATCTAACCAAAACACTTATAGAAAGCAAAAACTTTTTATTTCCTAGGCTCCCTTTAAGTTTTATTATTGGTTTAATATTCCCTAGGTCATAGCATCCTTGCTAACCTTATCAACTAACCTAGGTAGAGCTACAAAAAAGAATACAGAGAGCACATAACAATACACTAAAGCTACTGTAAAGATTTAAGCTTTATTAACATTACCAAATCACCACAATAAATTATACAAGATTTATCATTAAAGAAACCAAGCATTTAGAATGAATTTAAAGCTCTAAATCATATTACAGAAAAGGATAAACTAATTATACTATCAGATAGAGTTCATTTTTATGAACACAATAAAATTTGTTTCATAATTTTTGGACAAGAAATGAATTAACTACAATTTACCAAAGATTAGTATGCAAACTTAATTAATAAAACAATTAAAACGCTATATATAAAAAAACAAGGCCGCAACGGCCCAAACCGGGACGCGGCCCAGCTCGGCGCTTCCCCCCCGTGCGCGCACGATGCGCAACGCGCGGCCCAGCAACGTGGCCCAAAGCCGACACCCGCGCGGGCGCTGGCACTTTTGCAAAAGAGCCCTCACGGATAAGGATAATAACACAACCACTGTGCGCCTTATTCCTACTGACAGCATCTTTACGAAAAAGCCCCCGCACTAAGTTATCTTTACAACGGGATGGTCCCGACGTCCGCGCGCTCGCCGGCGCGGCGTTCACCGGCACAGGACGGTTACGCCTGTCAACAAGGAGTCCCTACCGAGCATTTACGGGGCCGATACTCACCCGCGGGTCCACGCGCAAGGATGGGCAGTGATAGGGAGACCGGAGGTGAACCAGAGCGACTCCTCCACGTCGGCGGGCAACCTGCGACGATGGCGGCGGCGTTCCGGTGAGACACGGTGCCAGTAGGATAGTAGAGGTAGAAAAAAAGCATCAGCGAACCACGGAGAATCTGGCCATGGTGACGGTTTAGCCGGAGACGCGCCGAGCCGAGCTGGCCACGAGCGCCCGAAAGCGGCGACGGCGCTCTGTGGCGGCACGACCGTGTCTCCGGCACAGTGCGGCAGAACAAGTGCAAGTGGCGAGCGCAGGGGGTGGTGTGAGGTGCAAGGAGGCTGTGTATGAGCGGAATTGGGCCCTGGGAAGGTGGAGCGGGGATGGAAGTCGGGGGCGGCGAATTCAGCCTTAACGGCCACGGCGGCGGGAAACTCCCAAATTAGAGTTTGTCACGGAGGGATTAAAGGCGGTGTGGGGGTCGGCGGATCCCTGACCCACTAGCGAAGGCGCGGGCGCGACGAATTGATACGAGGTGGCCTCTCTCTGCCGAACCGGACCACGGTGTCGCGGCGGCGGGACGATAGCGGAGGGAGAAAAGGAGAGCGTGACCGGTGTGGCTTGGCACGACGCAAATTAAGACGGTGGTAGAAGGGGGGCTGCGACCGCTGGTGCACATGCGGTTGCCACGACGGCCTGCCCGCCATGTGCCGGGACTGCGAGCGCACCGACGTACGCAGCAGCGGCGACTTCGCTGGTCAGACCCGGTATCAGGGCAGCGCTCGGTTTCGGCGACGCCTTTGCGGAGAGCGACAGGCACAGCGGCACACGTGCGAGTGCGACGCCAGCGCGGACACGCGAACGTGCGCGCAACACCATAAATGGCTAGCGACGGCGGCAGGGGCGACCATGTGCGCGTGTCCCAGCGGCGCTACTGGACGCGCGCGACGCGTCCACTCGAGCCGAGCCGGACGGTGCAGGGAAAGACAGTGAGCAGCAGCGGTGCGGGGCCGGGGTGGCGGATGCGATGCGAACCGCGCAGACGTGCGCCACAGTGGCCACGCGCTGCCACGCGCGGGCAGCGGCCTCGCGCAGGCGCACCACCAGCAGCAGTGCGCAGCGCTATGGCGGCAAAGGAGCAGCGGCGCAGCGGGACTCAACGACAATGGCAAGGCGGCACGGCCACGGGCGGGCGGCGGCCGCGGCACAGGGGAACAGCGGCGGCCATCAGCCGGCAGTGAGGCGAGAACAGGGGAGCGAGAGAGAAGGGAGTGACAGGTGGGTCCCTCGGGGCCCACTCGTCCGCGACGCTGAGAGAGAGAGAGAGAGAGAGAGAGAGAGAGAGAGAGAGAGAGAGAGAGAGACGGGAGCGGCGACGACGGTGCGGACGCGGCCGTGGTCGTGGGCCGGCCCATGCACGCGCGCGGAAGGGGAGAAGGAAGAGGGGGGGTGGGCCGACGATGCCGGGCCGGCAGGCCGGGCTGCCCTACCCTTTTTCCTTCTATTTCTCTTTTCTTTTTCTTTTTATCTATTTCCAAAAACTCTATTTACTTCTTAGGTTTTCACAACCAAGTTGCACCACTTCCTACATACTTTGGACTTCAATTGCACCCAAGATTCTACTCAAGTTTTATATTATTCCTTTTCATAAAAAAAAGCAAAACTTTTCAAGTCAATCCACACTTTATTTACCAAACCACAACTCAATTCCCAATCCAACACATGCATTAACACAAAAACAATGATGATCATGACATGATTTACTAGTTCACTAACGCGATAACACCTAGGGTGTTACAATTTCTCCCCTCTTCATAATACGGCTATCGATCCTAAATACACTCACACCCTCTATGGTGTCTTGAGTGCCAAAACAAAAACCTATTTGATACCTTTGCCTTGATCACAATGATTTTTATTTTTCTCTTTCTTCTTTTCCAAGTTGGAGCACTTGATCATCTCATTTTGGTCACCTCCATCACTATGACCATCATCAAGCTCCATCACTTGGTCTTGGACCATCTTAACTTGTCTACACACTTAGATCAAGGATTAGTTCATAGGTTTCATCAATTAGCCAAAACCAGACTAGGGCTTTCAGCGTCCTACGGCGACCGTCTCTTAAATGATTTTTTGGAGGCGGGTATTTTTCTAAAGGCCGCCGACCATTTACGTAGGCACGCTAGATGTGCCCGCCTCTATTAATCAGAGAGGTTGTCTCCTAAAATTAATTTTTAGTAATGTAAATTATATTTTATGTAATATTTGTAATATGTTATATAGGTTGAAGGTTATATTGATTTTGATTAATTCATTTCACTTTTTATATTTATAAGTGCAATTCTTGACATTAGTTCAACACCGTTTAACTTTAAAATAGTATCATAACTTAATCATTTTAAAAATCATTTATATTAATTATTATATGATATCGTAGGCTCATATTATCGGGATACTATGACATTTTATGTAGGATCGATCATGTGAAGTCTTCATGTAGGATCGATCAGTAGTATTCTAAAATTCTAGTTGTAGATATTGTCATGTTCGCTTGTCTTATCAGCCGATTTTTTTAGATTATTCCAGTTTATTCTTTCCCACCAAATACTATTGAATCAGTCGAAATCAACCGGCTTTTTTACCGGCCGAACGCCCCTAATCGAGACACTGATAACTTTGGTCGTTTGATTAAATTTATGGCGAAGTGTCAACGCCTCGGTGACAGTAGTGATTCCTTGCTACCTGCCAAACACCACGTGCACGTCCTCACTTTGCTGATGCCGCCAGGCGCCAGCCATAGCATGCGCGTACTTCTACTAGCAAGGAATGGCTGGAGATGGAGTCCACGGTACAGAAATCGTTGAAACCAAGTAAAGTAGACCATGCTGCTATACTACGTAATACTACTACCAGGTTTTTTTTAATTTCGGTATCAAATTTTTCTCAACCACAAAACCACCTCCAAAATTACCAAACCTTTTTTAAAGATACACATGAATAAAGATACACCTTGACTGGCAGGTGATACCTCAGAAGGATGCCTTTCGATATTTGGGGTCGATGCTACAGAAAGATAGTGAAATCGATGAAGATGTGAGCCATCGAATCAAAGCCGGATAGATGAAGTGGCACCAAACTTTCGGCGTCCTCTATGACAAGAGAGTGCCACAAAAGCTGAGAAGCAGGTTCTATAGTACGGCAATTAGACCTACGATGTTGTATGGCGCAGAATGTTGGCCAACTAAAAAACGACATGTCCAACGCTTGAGTGTAGCAGAGATGCGCATACTTAGATGGATGTGTGGCCACACAAGAAAGGATCAGGCCCAGAATGATGACATACGTGATAGAGTTGGTGTAGCACCAATTGAAGAGAAACTTGCCCAACATCGCTTTAGATGGTTTGGGCACATACAACGCAGGCCCTCAGAAGCGCTTATACATAGCGAAAGAATAAAGCGTGCGGATAATGTCAAAAAAGGTCGAGGTAGACCAAACTTGACATATGAGGAGTCTATAAAGAGGGATCTGAAGGACTGGAATATCACCAAAGAACTAGCCATAGACAGGGGTGCGTGGAAGTTAGCTATCCATGTGCCAGAACCATGACTAGACTTTAAGGTCTTATGGGTCTCATCTCTAACCTACCCTAACTTATTTGGGACTAAAAGGCTTTGTTGGGGTCGTAACAATCTTCGCCAAATTTTCGTAATCAGGTAGGAGTAGTTACAATTACAAGTAGGACCTGAACGGTCCTAACAGAGCTTGACTTGTATTAGAGTCGTAACAATCTTGCCCAAACTTGACTTGGAGTTGCAGGCACACCCCAGTTTGTGTGCTGCTGCTGCTGCTAGTCAGCCAAATCGGGTGCAGAAGCCTTCAGTTGGTGGTTGTCTGTGTGCCCCTGGCGCTCGCGGACGCGGAGAGTCCGAAGAGGATCTCCAAATATGTGCATTGTTTTTCTTCTTCTTTTGACCGAAGGAATAGGAGGTGATCACGATTCACGACCAGGAGCAGCAGGGGAATCTGGGGTACGTACGCGGCAGAGCCCCCGGGTCCCGCGGCGGCGACAGCGGCCGGGCCGGCCACCGTCTCTCGTGCCGTACGTATCGCGTCCGCATGCAAAATGCATGGTGGCCGAGAAATGATTTGCTTTGTGCGACGGCGTCGTCCTCCGTCGTCTGACTCACCTTTCCCACCTCCTGCCGCGACGCGCCATTGCCAGCCGTCCTGCCGACCCCACAATCCACGCTGCTGCTGCTCTGCTTCCTTCCATTAGTATAAAAACCTGGTCACCTCACCTCTCCCCACACCAAACCCATACCATCCGGCCCACACCAGCGCCCAGCGGAGCCTCGCCGAGATCTGCGCCGCCCTCCGCTCCTGCCTTCTTCTCCATCCATGGCGCCGCCGGCATTGCCCCGCGCCCTCGCCGCCCTGCTCCTTGTCCTCCCGCTCCTTCTCGCCTCCACGGCGCGGTCCCAGGAGGAGGCGTCCAGCCCCACCGCCGAACCCCCCGCATCCGCGCCTCTCGCCGCCGACTCCCAGCTCGCGCACTCGCCAATCTCCCACCCACCTACCGCCTCCGCCCCATCCGCCGCTGACACAGCCGCAGACGCGCCCTCACCGCCGCCGCCCGCTCCGCCCTCGCCCGTCCCAGCCCCCTCCTCCGACTCGCCCGCGCCCGCGCAAGCGCCGTCCCACTCCCACCTCGCGCCCGCGCACCGCCCGCCGCCGACGAATACAAGGACGACGACGACGACAAGTCCCCCTCGCCGGCCCCAGCCGCCGAGCAGATCAAGGCGGCGAACGCCGCCGCCGCCGGCGACGGCGACCAGCAGGCCGCCAGCATCGGTAGCGAAGACCCGGAGGAGCATCGGGAGATGAACGGCGGCAGTAAGGCCGGCGTGGTGCTCGGCACCTTCGCCGCCGCCGCCGTCCTCGGGGTCGGCGCCTTCGTCTGGCGGAAGCGCCGCGCCAACATCCGCCGCGCCAGGTACGCCGACTACGCCGCGCGCCTCGAGCTCGTCTGATCCGGAGCTCGTCTGCCGCTCCACGGGTCGGATCCGATCGGATCGGGACATGGCGTCCTGCCTACACACTGCACTGCTAGTAGAGTAGCTAGCCTAGTAGCCCTTGATCATTTCTCATTCATTCTTTGGTGAGGTGACCGTGACGACAAGGAATAATTCATTGGAGGATATACACGCACGCATATATCATATTCATCATTCATACGGAGATGGATCGGAGATATACATTTTTGTAAACAACATCGTGTACTATATATATTTGGAGAGAGCTCTATTTTACTAGTATTTTTAGCTACAATGCCAATGCTGTAGATCTTATGCTTGTTCATGTGGTTCCTCCTGAAATTCAATGATGAGTTATTCATGCCACCTACACTCACTCACCAACTCTCTCAGGAGTGGTACGAACAAGAAAACCAAACAAATGTTATTGGTACGAACAAGAGAACCAAACAAATGTGGTTGTGGGTGGTCTGAGACTGACAGATTGAGGCGGTGAGAGAGAGCTCATGTTAGGGCAAAAATGATCTCTATTTTATTTATTTTATATCCTGGGCCTTCCTTCTGCCGTCGGTTCCTTTGTTGCTGGATCTCCATCACTCCCATGTGATGCGAGTGTGAGTGCGAGCGTCCAAAACCTTCCAGATCTTTCTGACGCTTTCAGCATGGTGTTGGTTGCAATTGCAACTCTCCTGCTCCTCTCTACTGCTACTACACTCCTACTACCTACCAGTGGCTGGCGAAAGAAGCTGTTGTGTTGTCACTTGTACATTACTGTACATGCGCACAGTGGACAAATAGAACGAGCGGAGATTGACGCTTGAAGTTCGACAAACAGACACACGGCGGCATCATTGGATTTGGGGGCGAGGCGGCAAGCCGGCCGGCCGGCCGGGCTTCGGAACACGGCCATGTGCCATGGCTGCAGCCACCCCAGATGCCAAGTAAAAGGAACGCCGTCCGTCCTAACGATAACCTGGTGGGCTCGACATTTCCAGGTGTGTGTATCCATGACTAAAGATTAGTTCGTATCACATCGAATGTTCGGATGCTAATTAGAACAACTAAATATAAATTAATTATAAAACTAATTACACAGATGGAGGCTCATTCGCGACATGGATCTATTAAGACTAATTAATTCATTATTAGCGTATGTTTACTATAGCACCACATTGTCAAATTATGGACTAATTAGGTTTAATAGATTCGTCTCGTAAATTAGTCTCAATATATGCAATTAGTTTTGTAATTAGTTTATGTTTAATACTCTAAATTAGTCTCTTTGAAAGTACTACTCATGACACGCAACACGACAGCAATTTCACGTGAATCATACGGCAATTTCGTCAAAGCATGCACAGCTAGCATTGCAACGAACCAAGCAAGAGTGAGTGTGCTTCTGGAATTGCCCGTGTCAATTTGGCTCTTGCATTGGCCACACTAATCGACGTTTCGCCCGCTTCTTGTTGACTACAGTGGAATAGACCGGAGTGGTAATTCTTGCTTCTGTACTCCACTAGGCCGCTATATGATTGTACTCGGGGTTTCAAATTTCGAAATTTTGCCGAAACTGCATGAATTTTGGAGGTGGCCGAAAGAAAATTCCTATTAATATAAACTAATGCATGCGATATATAACTTAAGAGTCATATTTTCTTGTTCTTTCTTTTTTTGGCGAGTACAAGAGCCATATTTTCTGTTGTTTATGTTGCATATTTTTCTACTGAATAGATATAAATATAAATCATGTTATTATTTTGTTTAGATCAAGAAATTTTAACAACACCACCAACAAAGCCTTTTAGTCCCAAATAAGTTAGGGTAGGTTAGAGATGAGACCCATAAGACCTTAAAAGTCTAGTCATGGTTCTGGCACATGGATAGCTAACTTCCACGCACCCCTGTCTATGGCTAGTTCTTTGGTGATATTCCAGTCCTTCAGATCCCTCTTTATAGACTCCTCATATGTCAAGTTTGGTCTACCTCGACCTTTTTTGACATTATCCGCACGCTTTATTCTTTCGCTATGTATAAGCGCTTCTGAGGGCCTGCGTTGTATGTGCCCAAACCATCTAAAGCGATGTTGGGCAAGTTTCTCTTCAATTGGTGCTACACCAACTCTATCACGTATGTCATCATTCTGGGCCTGATCCTTTCTTGTGTGGCCACACATCCATCTAAGTATGCGCATCTCTGCTACACTCAAGCGTTGGACATGTCGTTTTTTAGTTGGCCAACATTCTGCGCCATACAACATCGTAGGTCTAATTGCCGTACTATAGAACCTGCTTCTCAGCTTTTGTGGCACTCTCTTGTCATAGAGGACGCCGAAAGTTTGGTGCCACTTCATCTATCCGGCTTTGATTCGATGGCTCACATCTTCATCGATTTCACTATCTTTCTGTAGCATCGACCCCAAATATCGAAAGGCATCCTTCTGAGGTATCACCTGCCAGTCAAGGTGTATCTTTATTCATGTGTATCTTTAAAAAAGGTTTGGTAATTTTGGAGGTGGTTTTGTGGTTGAGAAAAATTTGATACCGAAATTAAAAAAAACCTGGTAGTAGTATTACGTAGTATAGCAGCATGGTCTACTTTACTTGGTTTCAACGATTTCTGTACCGTGGACTCCATCTCCAGCCATTCCTTGCTAGTAGAAGTACGCGCATGCTATGGCTGGCGCCTGGCGGCATCAGCAAAGTGAGGACGTGCACGTGGTGTTTGGCAGGTAGCAAGGAATCACTACTGTCACCGAGGCGTTGACACTTCGCCATAAATTTAATCAAACGACCAAAGTTATCAGTGTCTCGATTAGGGGCGTTCGGCCGGTAAAAAAGCCGGTTGATTTCGACTGATTCAATAGTATTTGGTGGGAAAGAATAAACTGGAATAATCTAAAAAAATCGGCTGATAAGACAAGCGAACATGACAATATCTACAACTAGAATTTTAGAATACTACTGATCGATCCTACATGAAGACTTCACATGATCGATCCTACATAAAATGTCATAGTATCCGATAATATGAGCCTACGATATCATATAATAATTAATATAAATGATTTTTAAAATGATTAAGTTATGATACTATTTAAAGTTAAACGGTGTTGAACTAATGTCAAGAATTGCACTTATAAATATAAAAAGTGAAATGAATTAATCAAAATCAATATAACCTTCAACCTATATAACATATTACAAATATTACATAAAATATAATTTACATTACTAAAAATTAATTTTAGGAGACAACCTCTCTGATTAATAGAGGCGGGCACATCTAGCGTGCCTACGTAAATGGTCGGCGGCCTTTAGAAAAATACCCGCCTCCAAAAAATCATTTAAGAGACGGTCGCCGTAGGACGCTGAAAGCCCTAGTCTGGTTTTGGCTAATTGATGAAACCTATGAACTAATCCTTGATCTAAGTGTGTAGACAAGTTAAGATGGTCCAAGACCAAGTGATGGAGCTTGATGATGGTCATAGTGATGGAGGTGACCAAAATGAGATGATCAAGTGCTCCAACTTGGAAAAGAAGAAAGAGAAAAATAAAAATCATTGTGATCAAGGCAAAGGTATCAAATAGGTTTTTGTTTTGGCACTCAAGACACCATAGAGGGTGTGAGTGTATTTAGGATCGATAGCCGTATTATGAAGAGGGGAGAAATTGTAACACCCTAGGTGTTATCGCGTTAGTGAACTAGTAAATCATGTCATGATCATCATTGTTTTTGTGTTAATGCATGTGTTGGATTGGGAATTGAGTTGTGGTTTGGTAAATAAAGTGTGGATTGACTTGAAAAGTTTTGCTTTTTTTTATGAAAAGGAATAATATAAAACTTGAGTAGAATCTTGGGTGCAATTGAAGTCCAAAGTATGTAGGAAGTGGTGCAACTTGGTTGTGAAAACCTAAGAAGTAAATAGAGTTTTTGGAAATAGATAAAAAGAAAAAGAAAAGAGAAATAGAAGGAAAAAGGGTAGGGCAGCCCGGCCTGCCGGCCCGGCATCGTCGGCCCACCCCCCCTCTTCCTTCTCCCCTTCCGCGCGCGTGCATGGGCCGGCCCACGACCACGGCCGCGTCCGCACCGTCGTCGCCGCTCCCGTCTCTCTCTCTCTCTCTCTCTCTCTCTCTCTCTCTCTCTCTCTCTCTCTCTCAGCGTCGCGGACGAGTGGGCCCCGAGGGACCCACCTGTCACTCCCTTCTCTCTCGCTCCCCTGTTCTCGCCTCACTGCCGGCTGATGGCCGCCGCTGTTCCCCTGTGCCGCGGCCGCCGCCCGCCCGTGGCCGTGCCGCCTTGCCATTGTCGTTGAGTCCCGCTGCGCCGCTGCTCCTTTGCCGCCATAGCGCTGCGCACTGCTGCTGGTGGTGCGCCTGCGCGAGGCCGCTGCCCGCGCGTGGCAGCGCGTGGCCACTGCGGCGCACGTCTGCGCGGTTCGCATCGCATCCGCCACCCCGGCCCCGCACCGCTGCTGCTCACTGTCTTTCCCTGCACCGTCCGGCTCGGCTCGAGTGGACGCGTCGCGCGCGTCCAGTAGCGCCGCTGGGACACGCGCACATGGTCGCCCCTGCCGCCGTCGCTAGCCATTTATGGTGTTGCGCGCACGTTCGCGTGTCCGCGCTGGCGTCGCACTCGCACGTGTGCCGCTGTGCCTGTCGCTCTCCGCAAAGGCGTCGCCGAAACCGAGCGCTGCCCTGATACCGGGTCTGACCAGCGAAGTCGCCGCTGCTGCGTACGTCGGTGCGCTCGCAGTCCCGGCACATGGCGGGAGCGGCGACGACGGTGCGGACGCGGCCGTGGTCGTGGGCCGGCCCATGCACGCGCGCGGAAGGGGAGAAGGAAGAGGGGGGGTGGGCCGACGATGCCGGGCCGGCAGGCCGGGCTGCCCTACCCTTTTTCCTTCTATTTCTCTTTTCTTTTTCTTTTTATCTATTTCCAAAAACTCTATTTACTTCTTAGGTTTTCACAACCAAGTTGCACCACTTCCTACATACTTTGGACTTCAATTGCACCCAAGATTCTACTCAAGTTTTATATTATTCCTTTTCATAAAAAAAAGCAAAACTTTTCAAGTCAATCCACACTTTATTTACCAAACCACAACTCAATTCCCAATCCAACACATGCATTAACACAAAAACAATGATGATCATGACATGATTTACTAGTTCACTAACGCGATAACACCTAGGGTGTTACAATTTCTCCCCTCTTCATAATACGGCTATCGATCCTAAATACACTCACACCCTCTATGGTGTCTTGAGTGCCAAAACAAAAACCTATTTGATACCTTTGCCTTGATCACAATGATTTTTATTTTTCTCTTTCTTCTTTTCCAAGTTGGAGCACTTGATCATCTCATTTTGGTCACCTCCATCACTATGACCATCATCAAGCTCCATCACTTGGTCTTGGACCATCTTAACTTGTCTACACACTTAGATCAAGGATTAGTTCATAGGTTTCATCAATTAGCCAAAACCAGACTAGGGCTTTCAGCGTCCTACGGCGACCGTCTCTTAAATGATTTTTTGGAGGCGGGTATTTTTCTAAAGGCCGCCGACCATTTACGTAGGCACGCTAGATGTGCCCGCCTCTATTAATCAGAGAGGTTGTCTCCTAAAATTAATTTTTAGTAATGTAAATTATATTTTATGTAATATTTGTAATATGTTATATAGGTTGAAGGTTATATTGATTTTGATTAATTCATTTCACTTTTTATATTTATAAGTGCAATTCTTGACATTAGTTCAACACCGTTTAACTTTAAAATAGTATCATAACTTAATCATTTTAAAAATCATTTATAATTAATTATTATATGATATCGTAGGCTCATATTATCGGGATACTATGACATTTTATGTAGGATCGATCATGTGAAGTCTTCATGTAGGATCGATCAGTAGTATTCTAAAATTCTAGTTGTAGATATTGTCATGTTCGCTTGTCTTATCAGCCGATTTTTTTAGATTATTCCAGTTTATTCTTTCCCACCAAATACTATTGAATCAGTCGAAATCAACCGGCTTTTTTACCGGCCGAACGCCCCTAATCGAGACACTGATAACTTTGGTCGTTTGATTAAATTTATGGCGAAGTGTCAACGCCTCGGTGACAGTAGTGATTCCTTGCTACCTGCCAAACACCACGTGCACGTCCTCACTTTGCTGATGCCGCCAGGCGCCAGCCATAGCATGCGCGTACTTCTACTAGCAAGGAATGGCTGGAGATGGAGTCCACGGTACAGAAATCGTTGAAACCAAGTAAAGTAGACCATGCTGCTATACTACGTAATACTACTACCAGGTTTTTTTTAATTTCGGTATCAAATTTTTCTCAACCACAAAACCACCTCCAAAATTACCAAACCTTTTTTAAAGATACACATGAATAAAGATACACCTTGACTGGCAGGTGATACCTCAGAAGGATGCCTTTCGATATTTGGGGTCGATGCTACAGAAAGATAGTGAAATCGATGAAGATGTGAGCCATCGAATCAAAGCCGGATAGATGAAGTGGCACCAAACTTTCGGCGTCCTCTATGACAAGAGAGTGCCACAAAAGCTGAGAAGCAGGTTCTATAGTACGGCAATTAGACCTACGATGTTGTATGGCGCAGAATGTTGGCCAACTAAAAAACGACATGTCCAACGCTTGAGTGTAGCAGAGATGCGCATACTTAGATGGATGTGTGGCCACACAAGAAAGGATCAGGCCCAGAATGATGACATACGTGATAGAGTTGGTGTAAGCACCAATTGAAGAGAAACTTGCCCAACATCGCTTTAGATGGTTTGGGCACATACAACGCAGGCCCTCAGAAGCGCTTATACATAGCGAAAGAATAAAGCGTGCGGATAATGTCAAAAAAGGTCGAGGTAGACCAAACTTGACATATGAGGAGTCTATAAAGAGGGATCTGAAGGACTGGAATATCACCAAAGAACTAGCCATAGACAGGGGTGCGTGGAAGTTAGCTATCCATGTGCCAGAACCATGACTAGACTTTTAAGGTCTTATGGGTCTCATCTCTAACCTCT